>CBVK0100247810.1:0-12865 GCA_900067695.1 Picea abies
AGGATGTGGGAAAAATTCTCCATCATTTCGTCCCTCTGTTGTGTGAGAGCTTTTTCAAGCAACAGATTAATATAATCTATTGCTCCATCGTTTTTCTTTTCTTCTGTCATTGATGGTTTCTTGGGTGTGCAAGAGAAATTGTCCTCAAGAGAGATAAGATCAAGACCCAACTTTCTATACTCGAACCTTGTCGGGGACATGCACTAAAAAAAAGGATCAAGAGTAGTCTGCTCCGATACCATTGATCCGTATTATTTTTTTCCACGGAATGAGAGCAGAGATATAATAAAGAAATGTATGTATATTTATTAGATATCCAATAATATAACATAGATATATCAAAGATATAACCATAAACACATAGATACAATAATACACAATTTCTATTAATGAGTTAAATGTAGAAAATTGTAGAAATACAAAGTGAAAAGAGTTACTAGAATGATGTCAGCTTATCTTTGAGAAGAGATGTGATGGCTACTCACATTCACAAGAAGATGATCATTATAATGAGGCTCCAAATGCATTTTTAACATAAATAAAATCCAAAGCCCTAACCCTGGAAGATGAAAATCCAATAGTTTTGTGGATCCCGTTTTGGATAGTTTGGTGTATCAACTTCCTAGGGGCGTAACTTTGGCATACGATCTTTGTTTGGGGTGCATGATAGCTTGTTCGAAAGGTATCAACGAGGAGATTCATTTTTTGGGATCAATCAGATCGTTTGGATATAAATTAGTTTCTCAATCATGAAAAAAAAAATTATGCCCTCAAAATGGCCCTCAAAGTTTAGGAATTGAAAAACTACTAAAAAAAAAAGTTACTAGAAAATTATTTTGAACTAGTTGGAATAGATGGATGACTGCCCAAAACATCTTTGTTGATAAGAAGATCCTTTTGCCCAATTTATTCTTCGAGTTAGAAAAACAAAATAAATATTTTATTCCATGATCATGAATAATTGAACAAATAATTAATTATATTTTGGAGAATTCTAACATATGATATTAGAATAAATTGTTTTAAAATGCGTATATATACCTTTTTCTTTTAAGAAAAGAAAAATTGTTAGATTGTCTCTTTTTATGTACTCGTTCATGAGTTGTTTTCTTTGGTGTTAGCTTAAATTGAAAAAAGATCGTGTTTCTAGCTCATAGCAAAAACACGTCCATTTGTCTAGCTCCTTAATCTTAAGTAAGTTTTAACTACTTTTAATTAAAATCTACAATATTATCATTGATGATACTGCACAGATTATATTTAAAATTAAATATATATATATATATATATATATATATATATATATCTATTTGGAAGAGTTAGTTATTTTCCTAATTAAGACCATTAGATTCTATATCCTTACACCTATTAAGTAACGCCGGACAATTTGACTATCTTATTAGAGTTAAAGGTATGACCTGTGTTCTTGTCTAAATAAAACTATTGCGCAACTATAAATAGGTCGGTAGACACTTACACTTTTAACTAGATGATAATTTTTTTTCGTAGAAGACAAATTCCTCCTGAATTTAGTGTGATTCGTTTAGTAAACTCTTGGTGAACTAAAATGGAAATTGCGTAAGCATTGTAAAAATTTATTCAATGATTAATGATTTAAGATTAGTGGCTTGAGTTGTAAATTTTTTTTGGTTATTGTAAAGAATAATTATATTTTTAATTTTATTCAACCATTATGTCTAATACAAGAGGTTGTTACATAATTGATAATTTAAAGAACAAAAATTTTAAAAATATATATTTGCGTGAATTATGAAGTACATTATGTTAGTAAATAAATACTATTTACTTCTTTGGTTTACTCAATGAAGTTTTAAGTAAAAGGGTAGTTACATGACCTCACACCTATACACAATGTCTATTGAATCCAACCATCATTAAACCCTACAACCATTATTGGATCAATTCAAGTCAATATATACAATTATCATTGGATCAATTCAAATCAACATATTGCAAGAATCATACAAACAATTAATCTCCAAGCCTGTGTTAATTGCAATTAGCTACCCCTGGATGGGGTGTCAGTGGAGACCACTTGGCGCATGTTGGAGGACGGCATATGCCAACGGGGCATGGAGCCATGTGATGGGCTCGTGCCACCGTCCGCCACCCTCCTGCGGCTTTAATACGCTCTGGTGGTTTGACGGGCTTTCCCCTTCGCTGCCATGGCCGTCTTTTGATAGCGTCTACTGGTCCCCGGTGGCTCCTTTCTACATCCAACCCTGTGACCTCTGCTGCATGCACCCTATGCCTAACCATAATATGCGTTTGAGAGGGAGGCCACGGCGGGGTTCTCCCTGGAGACCTCATCGACCCTCAATTTCTTCGCCCGCTCCGCCTCCCACTGGCTCATCCCTTCACCTCCAGGCCGCGCCTCACAGCATTACCCCTCCCGTTCCACCGACAGCGAGCATCAATTACCTTGAAATTATTCCTCGGCTGCCATGTTCATCTTTGCGTCTCCTCCTCACTCCACCTGTGAATGAACCGACCCATCCTCCTTGCTCAGCTTTTCCAAGAGACTTAGGAGACGAGCAACCACCTTCTATGCGGAAGCCTGGGAATTCTGGGCTCCCCTCCTCTGACACCACTAATGGAAAGCAGGTAAAAGACAATTTGGCCATCCTCTACGGCCTCGTCTTCGAACTCCGCCAGGGGTGGAGGACCTGCAATTTCGGCTGCAACTTACAAATGAAAAGGTGGCGCTCTTCCTTCAGCTCCTCTCCTCAATGCATGAGACTTTCCTCTCGACCCCAGAAGGAGCGACCTCTAGGCAGGAACCCAAAGCAGATACCACCGAAGGAGAGGACAAGGCACACGCGACTTCGAAGAAGGAACCCTGGGAAGCTACCACAGTTGGGGATGTCGCAATGCAGTGTGCAACAGAGTCTGAATTGAAACGGGATGGGAGCACGACCATGGCGGAGGAGGACACCGTGAAGCACGACCTTAGAACTGAGACCAAGGAGGAGGTCGAGGTGCAGTGGGGGGACGGGACGACGTGTGTCGAAGAGGAACCTTGGACAGGGGATCTCAACGCCACCTGGCCAGGTTACATGTCAGGTGTCTAGGCTCAGGGGATCTCAACGCCACCTGGCCAGGTTACATGTCAGGTGTCTAGGCTCTTGCTATGGTCGAAGTCGTGTCAACTGGTTTTTGGTTTTTTATGGATGTCCACATTGTCTTAGACACTACTTTTTTTATATAGTTTATTACTATGCTTATGCTGACTAATCTGTTGACTGGGCTGGTTTCCCCTCTATTGGGGCAGCCCAGTAATTCCAGCAGGACCATCACTGTATTTTGGAACTTCCTTTAGCCTCTAGAAGGAACTTAATATATTACACTTCTTACTTAAAATAAAAAATTGCAATTAGCTACAAAAATCAACTCAAAAACACATTAATATGCATATTAGTAAATGTAACATGGTTATATTAATGACAATGAGGAGTAATATTTGCATTTGGGGATGGTTAGACGCATGCTTTTTTTTTAGTGTTGTGTTTGCATAATTAGACATACAAAGTGTGTTGTTTATATAGAATAACATAATTAGAGTTCATTTGTATATATAGTGGAAATTAGTATTGTCGTTGCAAACAACCAAGCTAAGCCTTCTGACCAAACTTGAATAAAGCCATTTATCTTAGTTGATGAATCTCACATTCATAGCAACCAAAGGGACATACAATTTTAACTTCACAAAAAATTATCCATGTTGGTGATATGGACATATCACAGGCCTACCATTTATGCATAATATGGTATCATATCCCAAGTTTGAAAACACTTGGTGAATAACTTGTATGGTAAATTGTTGTTGTGGATTCCCACAAAGAGGATAATCTTTGTTGTAGGGTCTAGAGAGGTGTAGAAAACAAAACATGGTGGGTAATTCTCATGAAGAAAATGACAAAGAAGATCCAAAATCTAGGCCTCCTAAATTGTTTTAGAGAATTGCTACATGAATTGAAATGGTAACACAATTACTAGTGATAAAGGATAAGGAAGGGCACTAGTAGAGACTAGTACCTTGACGAAGAATATTCCAAAGGTGGATAAGCCTAAAGACTCAAGTAATAACAATTATATTTCTTCATCTTCTAATATTCCATTTAAGGTTGAATTGAAATAAAAAATACTAAGATATTAATGCTAAAAATTTGAATAATTGATTGAAAGAGGCAGATTTTAAATTTGGCCTTTTTAAAATAAAATAAACACTTGACAATTTTTTTTCAATACCATTTAAAAATGTTTAGACATGCTTTAATATGGTGGGAGAATTGTGAAAATACATTGAGGGTAGGAAAAAAGGTGATGAGTACAAAATGGAAGGATTTCAAGGAATGATTGAAATCATAGCTTTATCCCATTGGCTATGAAGTGGAAGATCTCATAAAATGGTAATATCTTCAACAAGAACAAAGAAATAATTTACAAGAATACATGTTCAAACTCCAGAAGTCTCCAGAAGTAATCCATTAGGTTAGGTATCTCTTTGGAAAAGCTTGGGGTAGTGGAAAAGTTCCTTGGAAGAATATCCAACCATATCTAAAGGAAATTAAAACTTATGAATATATGAGTAGAACAAGAAATATCTATATATTGAGATGGGATTTAGAAAGGGGAAACCACAAAAGGCCCAAGAAGAGGCAAGAAATACCAAATGAAAAAGGATTGCAACTACAACACAAAAGGTAAAACATTCCAATAGGAATTGCAAACAATATGATGTATATGGTCACATGGGTGAGAAGCACTGAAAACTTCATCAAATGTTACATCCAAAATGATATAGATCCAATAAAGTAGTGATGCAAATTGCCAAGATAGGAGGAATTAAGGTATAAATCACCTTTGATGTAGATGAAGCCATAGTTTTCACCACATTGCAAAAGCAAAGGGAAAGTGGAGACATAAATGGACTATTGCAAATAAATGTTCAAGTGAAGGATTGGGAGGTAAATGCTTTGTTTCATACTGGCTCTCAATGTAATTTGATTTCTAAATCCTTAGTAGATGAATTTGGTCTAGAAACTTGTGGTCTAGTACATCCATGTTCTTTGGAATGGATCCAAGAGAAATATGTTACAAGAATCATAAGAGATGAAATATTGGGTTTTCTAATAATGTTGATTATCTTGATAAACTAGAATGCAAAGTTATGCCAATAGATGCAAGTAAAGTGTTGTTTGACATCCCAGTATGGAAGTTTTAAGGATCGATACTTATACTGAAGTGTAGAAACATTGGTGAATCATACTAATTCTTAAAGTTCCAACTATAAAATACTTTTCTATATTTTTGTAAACATATCCAAATTTCTAAGGAGTGTATATAGTTGCTAGAAAATTTTAGTTATTTGTTTTTGTAAAATATTTTTTTCTTGTAGAATTTGGGTGAATTTATTTTAGAAAGAAATTGAAATTGGTGAATCTTTTTATGGAAAAAAAAAATAGTCGATTGGAAAAATATATCCCTTTAAATTTTCCCCACATCCCATACTTATGGGATATACATGCAAGTTTCTACACATAGAAAACAACAAATATTGCTTGGTTAAAGGTGGTGAGGCCTACCTTATCAATGCACATGAAGGGAAATGAAGAATTTCTTTGTTAGAAATGAAACTGGGGTATGTGAGTAGATTAATTGAAACAAGAAAGAAGTATGTATCATTCATATGTGATGGAATAATGTTCTTGTAGAAAAAAGTGGAGGCCTTATTATTCCATATCCTTTCAAGAGAAGATAGTGGGTGCCAAAAGCCTCCCAATGGAGAGGTGTGATTTGAAATGAATCTATATCGAAACATCAAATAGTTAATGGCTCAACTTGATGCAAAGCATTCAACAAAACTAGAAGATTTGGTTGTAAAATTGAAGCTTATGGATATAGAAGTTTATGAGGAGTAAGATGATGCAATTGATACCATGAAGGATCAATTCCAGTTCAATTAGTTGTCACTCACTTATGTTCTCTATTGCAATAAAAAACACTAGGTGGTCTTTTATTTTTATTTTTAAATACTTAAAGGAAGTCTAATTAGAATGTGACCAATAAAAAGAAAAGGGGGGAGAAAGAGCATTATAGTTTTGGACATGAAGAGTCAATAATGTTTGGCCTTCTAATTGATCCCAACAAATCCAACACTTCTTGTGAATCCAAGAACAACAAATGAGAAGGAGTTTTTTGGAAGAGAAGATAATGAATGCTCCATAAAAATCCTTGTAAATGTAATATTTAATTTTCCAAAGAACCAAGCACAATTATAATTTTTTTGATTACTAAAAAATAAAGACTAAACATATCCGTTCAATGTTAGAGTTTTTCCTTCAAGTTGTTTTCATGGTAATCTTTATTTATGTTTTGTTGAGTTACTATATGATTGTATATGTATGTCTTCTTATTTTTATCTAATTACAATTAATCCAAAAACCTCATAAATCTAATACTCAATAAATCATGTACATTAATATATTCAAATCTATTAAATTGTTGATTGGTATCCATAGCTTAATCACTAGTTTTTTTATTAACTAGCTTAAATTATTACTTATGTGTACATAACTTTGAATCACACCTCTCTACCTATATTCTCTCTATACATTATATAATTACCCCTAAACAATTTATATAACGTGTCTACGTATTATATAACAATGCATAGAGAATGAAAACATTCCCGAAACTATGTACAATGTTAATTCATTACACAATACATATAAAATACTTACAACTCAATTTCTACTCTAATTGAATCACAATGGTAGTACCCATAGCTCAATTACTCCTTGATTGAATCACTAGTAAAACAAATGTGTTTGTGCTATATTTAAACCCCATGTAATAGCGCATCACAACCTCACACCCTCCATACAATGCACAATTACCCCCTACAATGATCGTTAGCACGATTCAAGGAAATATAGTCCAAGACGCGTCCACGCAATTCGTCTCGAGGCATGTGTGCATTGCAATTACATACAACCATCGGTTCACAAACATATAATTACACATATGAATATGAAATGCATAGGATTATAGTAATAACAATGAGGAGTAGTGTTTCCATTTGCAATATTCCTTATATATGTACATGTATGGTTGATTGAGTGTTGTTTTCACACATTTGGACAGACATATATAGTATGTTATTTAGCTCACATGACATAATTTGAGTGAATGTGTATCCATAGTTGGTATTGATCCTTGCCTTACAATCAACAAAAACAATATGAAGAGAGTCATTGATCTTGGTAGATGAATTCATATTAATAAATTTGATCAATAATAATGATATTGATAAGAAAGATATACAATTTCAATTTCAAGGATTCTTTTATTCATATTAAGAAATTTAATTTAATAATGATATTGATATTGATTGAAGAGATATACAATTTTAATTTCAAGAATCTTTTATAGGTAACGTGAAGTGGACAAGTCATAGACCTACTATTTTATAAATATACAAATATTTAACATTGATTTTTTTTTAAAAATTAAATATTTTCAATCTAAATTTGATGTCCTTCCATATAAAATCCATTTATGTGCTTGGTTTATATTGTACATTTAATTTTATTAACTTTTTTCATAATAGTTTTAACATTATAGATTTTAGGAAATTCTAAAATCAATAATATAAAAAATATTCAAATTCCATTTAACATAACATAGATTGTTTTAGAAGATTAAAAATAAATAATAAAATCTAGAAGTGGTCCTTACTTATTATATTGAAGTTTTGGTACTCAAGTTACATTAAACATATATTCTTTTATAAAATTTTAAAACAAATCTACATAGAAATGATTAATGTTATATTGAAATTTTGGTAAAGTTATGTCATGTGTCATGTCTTCTAAACATGGGTATTATTAGAAATTTTTTTAATAATAAATTATAAAGTTTATATAGTTTTTTAAAGTAAAATTAAAATATAAAAATTAAAATATGAAATTAAATTTAATAATAATGATAATTATAAATACACAATTGTAATAAAATTATTAATTTTGAGTTATCATAATTATTAGTAAATAAATATTGTTAAAATAGAATAAATTCTTTTAAAAATAAACTATAACTAAAACACTAAATATTTTAAATTAAATTAAAAAAAAAAAACATTTTCTCTTGTAATATAAAACTTACACAAATATTAAGTTTTATTTTCAAAATAATTATAACCTATCTTTATTAATATTTATAATATACTATAAAAATAAATTTAGTGATATTAATATTTATAATATACTAACTCATAAAAAATCCAAATAAATTTAGTGATTTTATTATTGAAAAAAACTTAAAACAACATCATTCAAATAAAAAATAAACTTTTATTTACAAAAGTCATATAAACCATTACTACTGTTGTAAACTAATTAACATTAATAACCACATTATATTTATTCTCATCATCAATTAAAAATAAATCAATCTTAATTTTGCCCATTTTAAAGTGTGAGAAGCTATATTTTTTTAATGGCCAACTCTCTATTAAGCTTTGTACCATGTCATCTAAATTTATTTTCCATAAGATGAAAATCTAGGTGGCTTATGGCCCAGATACCTACAAAGAGAAATTAGCAAGTGTGAAGGTTGAGAATAACCAACTAGCGAAAAGATTGTGTATACCCTAATGGAATATAATAAAGCTTGAATCACTGTGAGCTCGAGTAATCCAACACACTTTTATAATAAAGATTGCATCACTGTAATCTCGAGTAATCCAACACACTTTTTTGATAGTACATGTGATACTACCTTATGCAAATTTAAATGTACGCTTGTGAAACGAAGCTTGAATCACTGTAACCTGGAATAATCCAACAAACTTTTTTGATACTACCTTATGCAAATATAAATGTACGCGTGTGAAACGAATCTTGATTTTAGCATGTCCATCGCTGTCTTATCACCTTCTGACAATGGAGTTAACTTTTCATTTTCAGTGAAGAATACATGCAACCAGTGAAACCCTAAACGAGTAAGATGCTGCTGGTATCAACCAGAGTGTGTATTCATAGCGACCAATCATAACAACACATTAAAATTGAATAGTATCAGGCTTCCCCTGGTTTTGGATTGCAATGACTAACTGGGTGTTCTTATCATTTGTTGAATCAGCCCCAGGGAACAACAAAACCTAATGAAAAACCTGGGTTTATAGAACGTTTCCACAAGTATCAACATACCTAAGTTTATCAAAGAGCCGGTTCGGCTCTGAGCTACATGAACAAATGAAGAGCAGTCATAAATGGAATAGGCTGCAAACAAGAAATGTTGACTATAACGAAAATGTATAGAGAGCTTGAACGAAAGTATGAAGGTGCTCTAATTTTTGCCCAGATAGCCGGCGTTCTGGGGTAAAGTGAACTCGACGTCCTCAGGTCTGATATTACTTTTATCTTTTTTCCTCTGGGAAAACATGCAACAAACAAATTCGGAGTCAGTGACAAACTTGAGTATCTTTTTCTCTCTGGGAAAACATGCAACAAGCAAATTTGGAGTCAGTGAGAAGCTTGAGGACTGAAAAGTTAGGAAATGATCAAATATGGAAATCATAATGAAATACACTGATGGATGCAGCAAACCTATGAACAGTGGATTCTGATTCCGAAATTGCTGAAAAAGCATATGATAGCTTCCTGGATATCGAGTCCAATTGATTTTCAAGTACTAATCGTGGACAGTAGGAAACTCAGATCTGGGATTGTTCTAATCCCGAATGCCTCTTCTTTGAACCACGAACTGCAAGCTGAGCATTTAACAACCAAATAGATTGTACAGAGAACCACTGAGTTCGGATTTATTTTGAAGGATCAGATACGATGCCATAATGATATATAATTGCACCAAGCAAAGAAAAAATAGATTGACTTACCTAAACTGGTTCATTTTGTTTTTCTTTCAGGCAGCTGGGAGGTATGAAGAACCTCGAAGGAATGATAACTAGAGTACCAGTAAATTATAAACCTATGCTTAATGTGGAATTCAAATACTTACCGTTACTCCGGACAGTTGGCTATCTAGGCAAAAATTAGAGCACCTTCATACTTTCGTTCAAGTTCTCGATACATTTTGGCTTTGCTTAACATTCCTTGTTTGCAGTCTAATCCATCTAAGACTGCTCTTCATTTCTTCATGTAACTCAGAGCCCTGTCAGCTCTTGTAGTTAAACTTACGTATTTCGATACCTTTAGAAGCATTCTATGGACCCAGGTTTTCCTCTAGGTTCTGCTGTTCCTAGCAGCGGATTCAACAAAATAATAAGAATACCCACTTCGCCATTGCAATCCAAGACAAAGAGAAGCCTGACAGTATTCAATTTCAATGTGTTATTCTCTTCTGGATACGACATGCATATGATTGCTTGCTATGAATTCTAACGCTGGATGATACCAGCTGAATCTTATTTGTTTAGGGTTTCACTGGTGGTATGTATGCGTCTTTGAAAATGAAAGGCTCGCTTCATAGCCCAAAGACAGCTATACATACACTAAAATAAATATTGGTTTCCTGCAGTAGTGAACAGTGTGTTGAATTATTCCCGCTTACGCTGGCTGAAGCTTTATTATAATCATCAGGAAGCACAGCATCTTTCAAACCCTAATTACCTGGAAACCTAGTGAACAGTGTGCTGAATTATTCCCGCATAAGCTGACTGAAGCTTTATTATAATTATGAGGGCGCACGGTATCTTTCAAACCCTAATTACCTGGAAACCACGTTCTTTGGGTACTGTCAACTTTGTCACCTGGTATTTTTTTGTCTTATGGTTATCGAGACATTAGCTGGCTCGGTAGATCTAATCGTGGAGAAATTCAGTCGGCAAGATGCAAATATTAGTCTAGATTTATTTCAAAATTATGCGAAATGATTGTGAGATACCATGAATTTATATTAACTATTTTTAACACTTAGTTTTGAATATATATTTTCCATATTTTTTTTTTTTTTATCTAGAAATTTTGTAATAACAGCTTGGTATTCAAAAATAAAATGAGGTTTGTACTCGTAATCTGCTCAACAACAAGTATACCTGGTATTCAAATAAAATGAGGTTTGAACTCATAACGAGGTTTGAACTCGTAACCTGTTTAACAACAACACATCCGGTGATCACTAAACCGTATTGAGCATAATTTTATTTTAATTTTATTTTATTAATAAAATACAGGTTAAACAATATTGTTGGAAAGAATTGCATCATACCATTTTATTGATTGCATAAATTCACTATAGGGATGAAAAATCAACAAGAGAATAGTAATTTATGTCATTAGAATATCATCTCATATATCTATCATATATCTATGGATATAGGATCTCTATTTGTGAATACCATCTTCTTCATAATTAAAGTTTATTCACCGATCTTCATGGAGATTTATTCATATGTACATCATAATGTTAATGTTATATGATATGAAGTTTAAAGTTTTTTTTTTTTTTTTATGGAGAGTTATTTATATGTACATTATAATGTTATTTATAATATTATGAGATATTAATTTTGTAATATTTTGTTTATGAAGATAAAATATAAGAATATAAACATTGATTTTGTAGATTGTCCATTCAAACATATTTAAATCAAAACTCACTTTTTAAATATGTGTTTAGGTTTTTTCTTAGTTGTTCTGAGAGATCTTATTCTATTTTAATTAGAAAAGCTATATAATTGTTTCTTTGGTGAGAAGTTTTTTGTTTTTTTTTTTACATTTTACTATTACTATTATTTTTTAACTAAGCATATTTTATTTTATTAATTAAGAAGACTTTATTTTTTATAATTGTTTCTTTCATAACACACTTATATGTAGATATTTCATGAATAAGCATCTACACCCAATGAAGAAATATAATTCTAATTCTCATTGTGAGAATTTGAATCATGGATCTCTATCGGTTCTATCTTTTGAAGAAATCTTGATGGATTATGAAACTAAAAAATTGCCACCTCATCTCTTAGCAATGCCTTTCTTATTGTATTAGGGAAAGTCACTATGTAATAGAGTGATGTAACACTACTCATAATAATCATAATAATAATGATATGCATTGATGCATGGATCCTTTAAATTCTTCCAATGGACATGTATACATTGCCATCTTCCTCTAGTTCAAGGAAGACCAAGAGTTGATATTTTGAACAAAGGCATAACTTTTTTGGCCCAAAAGAGATTTATCCTAGTTATGGAAAAAAAATAATTAAAGTGTCCCCATTTAAGTTCTAAAACTTACGTCTAGGTGTAGTTCACTCATTTGATAATATTATGCCATGTGAGTTCATATGAAAATTCTAAAAACTATCATGAAGATATTACCTAGTATATAGAGGTTAAAGGGGTTTGAATTAGGTTAACTTAAAATAAGAAAGTCAAAAAAAGGTTTCCCATAGGTTTCATATTAATCCTCATACATGTTTTCCACCATGTCGGATGACAAGGAAGTGACAGAACATGGGAACGCCTCCCAAGGTGATCCGCCACGTATCATCCTCATCAAATCGCACTTGCCACCCTCTTCCAAATCCTTACAACTCAAAACATGGGATTTAACTCCACCACCTTCACGCTGGGTGTTTCCCCTTTGGCTCATCGTCACTTCAACCATGTTCGTCTTATGATGATTCCAACCTAGTACTCTCCACTCCTTTGGTTCATTATCTACATGTTTCACTCTCTAAAGGTCACTCTTCTTGCCATTATGGTTGCTAACGAACTAGCTCTCATCTCATCATGACCTTGTCCCTCAATCATACTGACGCGAGGGATACACTTTTATTTTCCTTCTATTTCCTTAGTTTCAGTCTTGTTCCCAT
>CBVK0100247811.1:0-15660 GCA_900067695.1 Picea abies
GTCTGCTGAGGAGCACAACAACAAATGGAAAAGGTTGTGGAGGAGTATCGAGACATCTTCACCTCACCCGCAGGTGTGCCTGTGCACTGTCAGGTCAAGCAACCCATCGATCTGACCCTAGGTGCGTCATTGCCCAATGGACCGATCTATCAATGCTCTGTTCTGGAGAACGATGAAATCAAGAGATAGATTCAGGAGCTGCTGCAGAAACGTCACATCCGACCAAGTTCATCGCCTTGTGGGAGCCCGATCATGTTGGTGCAGAAGAAGGATGGGACTTGGAGACTTTGTATTAACTATCGGGTGCTGAACAAGATCATTGTCCAAAATAGGTATCTGATCCCACAGATTGATGACCTTGTGGACCAACTCAAAGGGGGGAAATATTTCAGCAAGACCGACTTGAATTTCGGGTATCACCTGTACCAATCAAACCGTCGGATGTGTGGAAGACTGCCTTCAAAGCTAAGGAGGGCCTTTTCGAATGGCTGGTCATGCCTTTCGGGTTGACGAATTCTCCTGCAACCTTCATGGGGCCGATGGACGACATCTTGCAGGCATTCACCAACTCATTTGTAGTAGTGTACTTGGATGACATCCTAATCTTCAGCCAAACTTGGGAAGAGCACCTCCACCACATTCGACAGGTCCTCCAAACACTGTGAAAGCACAAGTTGTGTGGCAATTTGGAGAAGTTCACTTTTGGCATGACCCAAGTTTAGTATCTGGGATACATCATTGATGAGCGTGGGGTGCATGTGGATCCAACCAAGATCCAAGTCATCTGGGATTGACCATCCCCAACCACTCTAACAGAGCTTCACAACTTTCTAGGTCTTGCTAATTTCTACCGCAGGTTCGTGTTGGGATTCTCTCATATGACTTGGCCCTTGAGTCAAGTCACCAAGGGAGGAGAGAAAGAAAAATTCTTTTGGTTGGAATCTCAACAGAAGGCGTTCATAGAATTGAAACGTCGCCTCTATTGTGCCCCAATGATCACATTACCAGACTTGCAAAAACCATTTGAGATCGAGACAGATGCCTCTGACTATGCTATTGGGGTAGTTCTTACTCAACAGGGGCATCCAATGGCATATCACAGTGTGACATTTTCCGACACAGTCCAAAAGTATCCCACTTATGACAGAGAAATGTATTCCATTATGCAGGCATGTCGACAGTGAAAGCATTACATTTTGGGGAAGTAAACGATCATCCACACAGACCATCGACCCCTACAGTTCATACAGACATAAGGGAAGTTGTGGAATGATCGCCATCAGAAGTGGTCCACATATCTACAACAGTTTCATTTGAACATCAAGTATAAGAAGGGCAACACCAATAATGTTGCAGACTGCCTCAGTCGACCACCGATCGTGATGATAACCACTATGCTCAACTCTTGTGGGCACGAGACTTCTGATTGGACGCTTCTCTACAAGAGCGATCCAGATTTCGGCCACACATACAAGATGCTCTTGGAGGGTAACCAAGTTCCAAATTTTCACCTCTAGGATGCACTACTATGTCACCTGGGACAACTTTGTGTTCCTCTAGGATGCACTACATGCTGAGATGATTTGGGAAGCGTACTATAGTTGGGTCACGGGGCATTTTGGGGTCGAGAAAATAGTGGAATTATTGCAGAAGTATTTCTATTGGCCAAACCTTCGACAGGATGTCAGGAAGTACATCAGATCCTGCACTGCCTGTGCCATTGCCAATCTGACCATCAAGAAGCAAGGCCTCTATACTTTGCTACCTACCCCTAGTCAACCTTGGGAATCCATCTCCATGGATTACATGTCGGGCCTTCCTTCTACTAAGCATGGAAACAATTGTGTTTTCATGGTCATTGATAGATTCTCGAAGATGGCCATTATGGCGACCTGTAAGAAGAATATCACAGCAGAAGCCACTGCTAAACTCTTCTTTGAACAAGTGTGGGTACACTTTGGGATATCACAATATATCATCTCAGATCGGGACAATAGGTACCTCAGTACATTTTTGTCCAGCCTCTGGTCAATGCTTGAAACCAAGCTCACCAAGTCCACAACTTTCCATCCCCAAATTGATGGCCAAAAAGAGGTCATCAACAGGATGATCGTACACATTTTTCTCATGTACAACTCAAAGAATCCACACACATGGGATGAGAGCCTCCCCTATGTACAACATAGCTATAATCAGGCCCTCCATAGCTCAACCGACAACATCCCCTTTCAGGTGGGCTTGGGATTCCAACCATTATGTCCCATTTACGTAGCCATACCATTTGTAGCTACTTAGGATGATTCGGCTCATGTCCAGTGTGAAGCTGCCAAGGTGAACAACTTCATTGATCGCATTCAACACATTCGCCAACATGTTCATGACATATTGGATAGAGCCAATGCTAAGTACAAGCAACAACATGATCAACATGGGGTGCAACACAACTTCCAGGTGGGTGACAAAGTGTGGCTACATTTGCAGAAGGAGTGCCTCGCTGGACCCCACCGCAAGCTTCGCCCGCTCTGATATGGGCCATAAACCATCACCAAGGATGTAGGGGACAATTCCTTCGAGCTTAGTATCTCACCATTCCTTGGTCTTCACCCAGTGTTCAATGTGGACCGCCTTCGAGCTTACTTTCCACCTCTACTGGACACATCTGACATGGCAGAACAACTCATGTCAACAGAGTTAAACCCAGACTACATGGAACAAGCCACAATTGATCGGATTATGGACACACATATCAAGAACACCCGCTAGTAGAGGATCCAACTATATCGAGTTGTCAAAGCATGCCAACTCCTTCACCAGGGCAAGTGGCTCACCAGGGACCAAGTTCAGCAGAAGTTTATTCATCTCATGGAGGAACTCAACGCAATGGGGACCATTGTTTCCTAAGGGAGGAGGAATGATCCAGGTGGATATTGGTGGTCACCCGCCTATTCCACTTGGACCCCCACCATTGTTTCTTTCAGTTTTTTAGTTTCCTTAATTGTAGCACAATTTACTATTTTTGGCAGTTTTTCAGGTCCTGAACTTCCAGAGACGTTTTGAGGCCCTAAACGACGTTTTTTGGGCATCAACAGGTCGACTAATATTAGTGTATTCTACACCATCATATTTGTTGTCAACAATTGTAGTCCTCGGATAGATGTTTCTAACGATGTATCATATGTATCAAACGGAGATAGTATGCCAAAGTTACGACCCTGGGAAATTGAGCCTCATTATAACATAGAGTTCAGAGGCATGTAGCCGCCACATCTCTTCTCAGAGATAAGCTACCAACACCCTAGCTAGTTTGTTTCTATTATGTCTATAAACAAATTTCAGTTCTTTGATATTAATCAAATGAAGTGTTATTTCCGCCGCATCTTTGTATTCATGGTTATTTGTGTATTTTGTTGTGTTCATGCATAAATTCTGATCAAAGGGAGTTCATACGAAGAATCTCACCTTTCACATAATAAATTACAAGTATTCACATAACGAGCTCTATGCATGAACACCTCAATCTTCCTCTTTCCTCTCAAATAGATTCAACTCAACTATACCTGGAGGGAGCTATAGAAAGCATCTTACCCCTTAACAAATCTCAAACCTTGTTCACAACAATTGAACATAATTCTATGACATGGAGAGAACCCTTTAGGTGTATCTTACACATCTTCTACTGTAATATTCTAACTTCAAAATATCATTTAATCCTTTATGAAAATCACTATAATTGTCTCTCAGAGAATAACTCAACATCCTCTCAATGATTTCTTTTCACATCTACGACTTGATGCTTTTCTTCTCTTCCTTCAACAAATCTTTTTTTAAATATTTTTCCCACAAGCCACAACAATTGTGCTAGGATATGGCACCAAGTGATCGAAGGAGAATATACAACAAACCCAATATCAAAGATCCAACATGAAAACACTTTTTACAGTAGATACGAGTGCTCCATGGGCCCCGTTCTAAAAACATGCTTAAAACCTCCTACCATGGGCAGACAAGCTCGACTCAGACACCAAAAGTTATGTTTATTTGTTTTTCCATCTCTTCCTAGCTTCTAAACCATTTTTTTTGTTTTCTAGTTTGTTCGTGACTTGCAAGACTAGCCTGTGGTCTAAGAAACCGCAACCCAAGGGTCTCTAAGCCATCAAAATCACACGAGGATCGCACTTGGCCTGGACCACACCAACCCTTAGCATGGTTAGATTTTAGGTGTCTCCTCCCAGCTATCTGAGTTTCGAACCTAGATCACCTTACAGAACGAGGGCCATCAAAACCAATCACTCTAGCAAGATTTGACCCTAGCTTCTAAACCATTATTATTTTAAATATGTAACACCTTATTTTAGCCATTAATAAATTCCTCATATTAACACCTTGCCATGAAGCAACATTTTAAACATTAATGAACCCTTGATATTAACACCTAGTAATGAAGCAACATATCCCTCTTTCACGGCATGAACTATCCATTTGTGTTTGTTCCTCCTAATATCTAGATTCTTCTAGACATTTGTCTTATTCATTGATATTTAACTCTAAAATGAACCCTTGATATTAACACCTAGTGATGAAGCAACATATCCCTCTTTCACGACATGATTTTCACACATAACTAGACATTTGTGTTTTTTTCTCCTAGTATCTAGATTCTTCTAGATATTTTTCTTATTTCTTGATTTTCAACTCAGTGGGGCATTCAAAGTATTGGACTTGGAACCAATCCCAAACATTTGTGTTTTTTCCTCCTTTTTTCGTACTCCTTGATAGTCAACTAAGCAGGGTTTTCATAGTGCTGAGACTTGGACTCAATCCCCAATAGTCATTAACCATTAATTTCAAATTTAATATCTTACACATGTAAACGGTCATCTTGTTGACTATTGGTCTGTGAAATTAGTCACCCAAAAAAAATTCCATCTGTCAAATATGAATATAGGGCTTAAAGATGATTGTCGACAATTTATCCCACACCTTATTTTAGTCATTAATAAATTCCTCATATTAACACCTTGCCATGAAGCAACATTTTAAACATTAATGAACCCTTGATATTAACACCTAGTAATGAAGCAACATATCCCTCTTTCACGGCATGAACTAGCCATTTGTGTTTTTTCCTCCTAATATCTAGATTCTTCTAGACATTTGTCTTATTCCTTGATATTTCAACTCTTAAATGAACCCTTGATATTAACACCTAGTAATGAAGCAACATATCCCTCTTTAATGACATGATTTACACACATAACTAGACATTTGTGTTTTTTCCTCCTAATATCTAGATTCTTCTAGACATTTGCCTTATTCCTTGATATTTCAACTCTAAAATGAACCCTTGATATTATTAACACCTAGTAATGAAGCAACATATCTCTCTTTCACAACTTGATTTGCACACATAACTAGACATTTGTGTTTTTCCTCCTAATATCTAGATTCTTTTAGACATTTGTCTTATTCCTTGATATTTCAACTCTAAAATTAACCCTTGATATTAACACCTAGTAATGAAGCAACATATCCCTCTTTCACGACATGAGTTGCACACATAACTAGACATTTGTGTTTTTTCCTCCTAATATCTAGCTTTTTTTAGACATTTGTCTTATTCCTTGATATTTCAACTCTAAAATGAACCCTTGATATTAACACCTAGTAATGAAGCAACATATCACATATCCCTCTTTCACAACATGATTTGCACACATAACTAGACATTTATGTTTTTTACTCTTCTAGACATTTTTCTTATTACTTGATATTCAACTAAGTGGAATCTTCATGATATTAAGACTTGGAACCAATCCCAAACATTTTTGTTTTTTCCTCCTAATATCTAGATTCTTATACACATTTTTCGTACTTCTTGATAGTCAACTAAATGGAGTTCTAGATTCTTATACACATTTTGCGTACTTCTTGATAGTCAACTAAATGGAGTCTTCATAGTGTTGGGACTTGGAATCAATCTCTCAATAGTCATTAACCACTAATTTCAAAGTTAATCTCTTACACGGGTCAAGGGTCATCTTCTTGATTATTGATTTAATCTCTTACACGGGTCAAGGGTCATCTTCTTGATTATTTAATCTCTTACACTGGTCAAGGGTCATCTTCTTGATTATTGATTCTTCGTATTTGAAATTAGTCATCCAAAAAAAAATTTTCATCTAGCAAGTATGAATATAGGGCTTAAGAATGGCTGTCTACAATTCGCTTAATTTAAAAAATCAAATTTATGATTGATAACTGAATTTATTTATAAAATCAAATTTAAACCATAAAAAATGAAAATTTCATATTAATAATGAAGATTTCACTAAAATCTCATCTCAATGGAATGTTTAAACAAAGCGGTAGACCATTTATCCCATCCATCAAAAAGTCAATAGTCAAGACGACCTGTGCAAGATTTTAATTTGGACCATGCGATCAGAAAAGATTTCTGGAAAGCGGTATGAGCAGATTTCTGAAAAAATAGCCGACTGGACGATTTCGACAAGTATTTTACGTCTGTTAAATTTAAATTTCTTCTATTTCCTTTTACCTTTCGTATGTTTAGTAAATTCGAAGTTAAAAATGAATCTATATAAGTAATCACTATGGTTTTCTGACCCATCATGATTGTTATTGTGTTAGAGACGGAAACGATGGAGATCTGTTACGCTCCTTCTCTTTTCTGGTGGTGTCTTATGAGAATGCTTCTACTCGTTTTTTGTTTCATTCCTTTTGTGTTTTCCACACTCCATTTATCTCATCGTCACCCTCCTCGTCTCAGCAATGCTTTACTCGGATTACTCGGATTACACACGATCCATTTATCTCATCGTCACCCTCCTCGTCTCAGCAAGTCTGCAATCACACACGATCCATCCCAATCATTACCCACGAAATGTTTCATTCTGCTTCGCCTGTCTATGAATCAAATGCTTCGCCTGTCTATGAATCAACTCCAAGGTTCCATTCCGCCCACTCTGGGTGGGTGCCACAGTTTACAGAACTTGTTTCTGTCCTATAACAGTCTCACAGGAATATTCCCACGGAACTATGCATTCTCCCCAAGTTACAATTCTTTGTCTTAGGAGATAACAATTTGACGGGTACAATCCCAGCCTGCTTGGGAAACATATCCTCTTTGCATCACATAGAATTGCTTGACAACAACCTTCACGGGAGTATTCCTTCCGAATTGGGCATGCTAAGGCAGGTGAGAATTATGTATCTGCATAATAATCATTTCACTGGACAAATTCAATCCTCCTTGTCCAACTACACCAATCTTCTAGAGTTGGATATCTTTCATAACCATCTCAGGACAAATTCCATCTTCCTTTTCTAAGTGCACCAATCTCACTGGACAAATATATCTCCTAATCAGTTGACTGGTCACATTCCAGTGGAGTTGTGTAGCAAGAATACTATTTTGACTGAACTTTATCTGGATATTAATCAGTTGAGTGGCAACATTCCTGCTTCCCTCGTCAATTGTACCAATCTTCAAGTGATGGAATTAGGGTATAACCAGCTCAACGGAGTAGTGCCCATGGAAACATTCCTATTAAAGTTGGAGAGGTTATATATGGGATCTAACAATTTACAAGGAAACATTCCTACTGAAATAGGGCAACTCAAAAGCTTAGGGCTTATAACTCTATGGGGAAATAATCTCTCTGGAAGAATCCCAGATTCTATTGCTAACCTACAGGGACTAAGATATCTCTCTCTTGCTCAAAACCAATTATCAAGTAATATATCTGCAAATATAGGGAAATGCATAAATTTATTATTGCTAGACCTATCATACAACATGCTTAGTGGGCCCATACCTCCAAAGGTTGCAGGGCTTGCAAATTTAGCTTTGTATTTCAACCTTTCAAACAATTTATTACATGGCCCTGTGCCATCAGGACTAAGCAAGATGACTATGGTTCAAGCTATAGATATTTCTTCAAAACAGTTAACTGGTCACATTCCAAATGCACTCAGAAGCTGCAAAGGACTACAATATCTTAATCTTTCCTACAACGCACTTGAAGGTCTGATTCCAGTTTCACTTGATGAACTTCTTCGTCTTGAGGACGTGGATTTATCCTCCAACAATTTGTTAGGTGGAATACCCATATCATTGGAAAATCTCAAAATGCTCCGCCACTTGAATTTTTCTTTCAACAAGTTGTCAGGACAAGTCCCTAAAGGGGAAGTTTTCAAAAAGCTTGGTGCCACATCATTTATTGAAAATCTTGGTCTCTAGGGACCTTGGGTAGGTTTTCCACCATGCCCTACTAGCAAACATAATAGTGTTGGGCATTTCAAAAGAGTTATTATCATTGTTATCACAATTACAACCACTGTCGTTGTATCATGTTTATTTTTTGGAATTTTGTGGAGACGAAATCACAAGAAACATATTATGTCCAGAACAACCTTAAATGTGGGACATCAAAGAATTTCGTATGGAGAGCTCATCATTGCGACAGATGAATTTAGTGATGCCAACTTGTTAGGAGTTGGAAGTTTTGGGAAAGTATACAAAGGGGTTTTGAACGATGGCACAATCGTTGCTATCAAGCTTCTCGATGTGGAAGATGAAGGGGCTTACAAGAGTTTTGATAGGGAGTGCAAGGTTTTGGGTAAAGTCAGACATCGGAATTTGATTAGAATTATAACCTCTTATTCAGACATCCAAGTCAAAGCTCTTATATTTCCATTAATGCCAAATGGAAGTTTGGAGAAGTGGTTATATCCCGATGATGAAGAACAAAGTGGTTTGAGTTTGATTCAAAGGTTGAATATAGCAATAGACATTGCTGAAGGCATGTCATATCTCCATCACCATTGTTTCGTGCAAGTTATCCATTGTGATTTAAAACCCAACAATGTACTTCTAAGTGAAGATATGACATCATATTTAATAGACTTTGGCATTGCTACCATATGTTTTGCAAATTCTGAAGATTTTTCTTTCACTTCCACACATGCACTCAAAGGATCTACAGACTACATTCCTCTAGGTATTATTTGAACTAGATAGCAATGTTGTATATTTCATGTCGGGGAAAGTGTCGGTGAGGGTCCGGAATGTAACTTCTCGGCGACATCGGCGGAAAATGTCGGAAAATGTCACAAGACCTAAAAAAAAATACAAAAACACTCATTTTTTTCAATTTTTTAAACTTGTAAAACAACAACAACATCAAATAAACACTTTGCTACATAAATATGAAAATACAACCAATAAATAAGATGCATAAGATGTCAAGTGGTCACATATCGTTACTAAACTGAAAATTCTGAAACATGTTGAAGTATTAAAAATAAAGACTATTGTGGACGACACCATAATCAGTCTCATGGATATCATGACCCTGGAGCTTAGATGATATCAACTATTTCATGATTCTAATCTGATGTGAGATTAAGATGAATTAAGATGCGATATCATGACCCTGGAGCTTAGACTATAATCTGATGTAGACTAGGTGCGTATCATGATTAATATCATCATGGATATCATGATGAAATATTAAGATGATATTAAGGTGCGTATATCATGATAGAATAATAGGTACCACCATATAATCTTAATATCAGGTAATAAGGTGATAATAAGATTTTAAATCATGTTTCCAAAGCATTAGAGACAATTAGAGACAACATATCCAAAGTATGCTCATGAATATATCAAAATGACACCAAGTGCAATACATATCTAGAGATCGGAACATAAATACATAATCANNNNCTACAACATCAAATAACATACTAAGTTAGAGTCACTGATACTATAGGTGGAAATGCCAATGAAAAGTACAAAATAGCTGTAGGGTAGAAACTAGAACCGTAGATGAAAAAATCTCATAGCTCATGAGTCGTGACTGTCAGTAGTCCTCCATGCCATAATCATCAAGATTGACATCACTACCACTGCTCTCTCCTCCATCCTCCTCCTCCTCTCCTATATCCAATGCAATCTGTGCATTTGTTGATGTGGACTCTGGAGGATGACCCCTCAAGAGGATCACCATCATCAAAAGTGACCAACTCTAGCACTAGTTCATTAAGATCCAAGTTGGCTAATGCCAACTCAACATTGTTGTTCAAACCCATATCATCAGAAAACACATCCCACATCTTTGTCTTTCCCTACAACCACTCTTCTCTCTACTTGTATATAAGACAGAGGTTGGTGTGCACATACACTACTAAGTCACCTGACACGACGACAAAGAGAAGAGTTCAATAGAAGAGTTTATACCTGAGTGAAGGGTACATTTTTACTGGGGTCATGACAAAAGAGTTCAACAATCAATGCCACCAACATCGAGGTACATAAAGGGCTTGGTTCTCTTGATTAAATGTCAGTTCCATACTTTCATACATGATAGAATCCAGTGGAAACATTGCAATCTTGCCAATCTTGAAATCCTTAAAACTGTTAAGTCTGCTGAATTTTGAATGGGACCTAAAATTCTACTTTCTCCATATGAAGTCCAATGAGGTTGGAACCACTCTCAAACATCTTGAAACAATTAATGGTAATATTACAAATTTACATTACCATTAAGAATTTTAGTAAAACCCCTCACACACTTTTAGTTTGCAAAAAAATTTAAGCAGGCCGACACATTCCATCGACTCGCGACACATTGAGAAAATGTCGCGAGTTAATGAATGTGTCGCGACACATTCAAAATTTCATAAGTTTCGTGACATATTCAAAAGAAATTTTCGGTGACACATACGACATTTCCGTTATAATGTCGATATATTCAACAGTGCTAGATAGCATGTTAGGCAATGATATGAGTTTTCTGTTTTTATTAAACATTGTTAATTGAATACCTTACTATGATGATTTTTTAATGTAGAATATGGATTGGGTGGACGTGTCACAACAAAGGGTGATGTTTATAGCTATGGAATAGTGCTATTGGAGATGCTTACCGAAAAGAAGCCCACCAACAACATGTTTGTGGAAGGAATGGACTTGTAAAAATGGGTAGGTAGTGCTTTTCCAAATCGTGTAGGGGAAGTGGTGGACATAAGTCTATTGAGGAGTACTAGTACGAGCATTGAAGAAGATAACAATCTCAATTGCCTCAGACAACTCATAAATGTGGGTTTGCTTTGCACAAAAGAATCCCCAGAAGGACGACCTAGTATGATGGACATTGTAGGTACACTCCAAATCATAAGAGAGACTTTCTTGGGAGTCGTTGGCATTCCCAAATTCCAATCAGGTATAACACATTTCTTGGGCTATTCAAGTACTGCTCGAAACAACACTGCCGAAGCCCATAGTTCTTCTTCATTCTAGTATAAAGGATTAATGTTTGTTTAATTGAACCATAAATTAATTTGAGTTCATTGTCATCAGTTGCATGTAGTTTGAGTCTTATTCCTCTTTCTTTCTTCGTGCAACATCTCTACTATTGGGCATATGTGAGTGTTAGCAATGAGTTTAGATCTGCCATGAATAGTGTTCTAGAAATGTTCTTACAATTATAAAATTTCATATCTTATCTTAGGAAAATTGTATGTTCAATATCAATAAAATGCATTGTGTTCTTATTTTATTTATGTTTTCATAGCCATGTAAATACATCAAGATCTTTGAATTTGTTTTAAATGATGAAAAGAACAAAAATATTTTTTAGTTTCAAAATTATTGAACAAAATATATCTTGATGAATATAATATAGTTGTTTCAGAAATTTCTCAAAGAAATATCTTGATGAATTTAACTATTTATTTTTTTATAAAACCTTTTACAAATAGGAATGAAAAAATCTATTATTCAACCTTTTATATAACTATTCGTCCATCTTAACCCTAGCAGCCGAAGGGTGTCCTAACAAGCAAAAAAAATTATGCTACAGTCAATTTACACACTTCTATGACAAATGAGACTGGCTTTTAGTCATTGTAATCTAAAATATACATTTTTTTGTATTTTAGTGATTAGGTAAATTCCATTTTATTTTCAGACTACTAAATTAAGAATGTTTGTTTTATATTTCAAGTTTTTATCGTATGTTTTATATTTCAATTTTTTATACTATGTGTGAAGTTTTGTTAAACTTTCTATCCTAGAGTTCCTTTTATGCATGGAATCAACCAACATAAATTGCTTCTACATGATAAGACCATTGAATTACTTCTCCATGATAAGGAACTAGTGCCTTCCTTTTTGCATGCTAAAATACATCACATGCTGCAGCCCTTGCTTCTGCACACTTGGAAACAACTGTTAATATCTAAGGAACTAGTGCTTTCCCTTTTGCATGCTAAAATACATCCCATCTGCAAGCCTTGCTTCTGCACACTTGGAAACAGTTGTTAATATCTAAGAATTGAAAGAGAAGAAATTGGAAACAGCTCTTAATATCTAAGAATTGAAAGAGAAGAAATTGAAGGGAAGAAATTGAGCCAATTTTGCTTCACAGGGTAACATCAAAACCATACCATGACAATGAAATATCTCAGAGGATTTATTGGCCTTTTTGGGCATTGAATGCATTGCACAGTAGAAAAAGAAGGCATGTGCTTCAAGTGATACTCCGCTCACGCAATGTACAAGATGAAAACTACTCAATAGTACATGTAAAATTAATGGGAGTATTTCATGCAGCAAGAGATACTCATAACCTGATGATGATACAATGTGTTTGTGAAGTTTGTATGCCCAAGTACTCTGTATTGAGCCTCTGTATTGATCCTGAATCCTCACATTCTTAGCAGCAAGAAAGTCCATTGCCTTGAACTCCCATTTTATAGGAAATTTGTGCTCAACTATTCGCCATCTTGGTAATAAGTCTATGGAACATTTCTGCAATCATATATGCCCTGAATTTGTTATTAATTATTTCTTTGAACTTGTACCAGTATTATGGAAACTTTACCACTTGTTATCCCTTGAATGATAGTTCTGTGCATATCTTGCTGCAAATTTCTTAGTTTTCAAAGCAGCTCTTTGAAGTCTAATTCTAGCATGGCATGCCAATTTATTTATGAATTGCCTCAATTGCCTCCATGTAGTAATATTGGCATTTTCATTCTTTTCGTGTGCACACTTGAGTTAATTTAGTGTCTTGTGTGTAAAATGGCGTGTTATTTTAATGAGATGAAGTTTTTGGCAAATGCAGGGGTTGTATGAACATACCTGGAAGAACATCTAGATCTAGAACGTGTATTTGATGGATATACTAAGGAGCTTGAACTTATTAAAGAAAGATCTGAAGAATACTCTTTTTATTTTAACAAGGATATTGTAGTCTGCTCACAACTATCACAGAATTAACAAAATTGTACTCGGTGCATGTAGAATTCACAACATTAAGTTGGTTGAGTTTGAACTGGAATTTGGGCATATGAAAATCACTATGTTGAAAGAACTGGAATTGTTTAAATGTCAGTTTGCCTAGTTGAAATTGTAATTTTATGTATTTAAGTAGATTAAGAATCTTCAAATTAAATTTGTAATTTTATGTATTTGAGTAGATTAAGAATCTCCAAATTAAATTAGTTTAAGTATTTGAGTAGATTAAGAATCCCCAAACTAAATTAAGATTATAGTTTGCAATTACTAAAAGCGCAGTTTTATATCTAACTAAGAATTTTTGAAAAATAGAAATTACTTTATTATACAATCTAACTACTAATGTGCAATTCACTAGTATAGTGCTATTATTCTTTGGCAACAAAATGGAATGCAATTAAATCTCAAAACGAACTATTCTTATTAATGGTTGTTTGTGCCCCTAACAAAATTTTATAAATGCTTTGCAAATTTAGACACGAGAAGTTAAATATAGGAAAACTTTCATAAAATAAAGGCCAACTATATATGAACATATAGTACTTTTAAAACTTGCTTATTTCACTTGCTCAAGGTCTACCTTCACAATCTGAATGCATCATCTTATGAGAGGTAATTGAATGCCTCATCATTGACAAGTTAGAACTGAATTCATCTTATAATATGAAGAGAGATGGGATGTAGTGAGGGTGAGAACAATGATGAAAGAATTGGGTTGAAAAATGTTTCAAGATGCAGTTTGATTGAGATAAATAAGATGGTTCATGCATTCTTTATTGGAGATAGATCTCTCTCGATCAGATAATGTTTATGCAACATTGAAGACCTTGTCTAGGTAGATACAAGAATCAAGGTATGCACCCAACATATGTTGGGTCATAGTGATAAGTTAGCAATTTCATTTTGTGTGATCAACACAAGCCTTCTTCATGTGTGATGTAGCCACAATGCAACCAAGTTCATTTCCAATACTGTGAGGAGAGATAGTGAGAGATACAAACCATTTCTATTATTTCATGAATGGATTGTGTCCTTGTGGAGACAATTGGTGAGTATAATAAAAGCAAGCAACAAACTTAACTACATAATATAAACTTATACATGTTAGAGAGTGTGCCTCATGTTTGGGTATTTATTATTTCCACTATAATGACTACATGATATAAACTTATACGTGTTAGAGAGTCTGCCTCATGTTTGGGTATTTATTATTTCCACTATAATGTAATTTGTAGAAATCAATGGTGTAAGAACCAAGTAACTTAAGAGCTTATGTGTACTTGTCTAGATGGATCATTGTATGAAATTATGAAGGCATGTTTGTCATGAACTCTTGCACTCTTGTAGTTGTTTCTAAGAATATTTATAAATAAAAATTCAAGATCATTATTGTTTATATATTGTTTTTACATCTTTATTTTAAAGTGATCAATAATCAATAGCTTATTTTTTGAACAAATACTATATCGTAATTACAATATGACTATGATATAGAAATGTTCATTTTTCTTTCACATTAAAATTGTAGGCACAATACCATTTTTTGTTTTTAGTTTATTAACTTTATCAATATCATTTGATTTGTTTATCTTCTGGTTGTTTGTTGAAAATGAATAAATACATTTTGCAAATGCATAAGTATGAGGTAATGTCCCCCAACCCAACCGACACACATTACGGTGAATAATACTCATAAAATGAAAATTTCTGCTAATTAGATAATTTCCTGTGGCTTATAGCTACAAATTACATACAAATTTAACTGTTGAATGTTACCATTAAATTGATGCATATACAACATACTAAAATAGATATGAATGCAAATTATAATTCAACACAACAACATATTAATCGTTCTTAAATACACAGAGTTCATGAACAACAATTTAACTCATAAATTAACACAACAACAAGATCAAACATTTATCTTTTATAAACAATTGTGAAACCAACTGCTTGGGACGAGCGTTCCACCCAGCCATAGGCTCGTTGTTCCAAATCTCAACAACAAATCACCCCTGAGCTAAGGATTATAATCCACAAAAGAGGGTGGTCTCTCATTATTATTATTGGATTAATCGGTAAGTGTGGACACAAACAAACCTCCCTAGATTCCACAAGAAAATAGAACAAAACATAACAGAATGCACACTTCACCTTAAATTTCATCATCATATGAACTAGTTAAATGGGTTACAAGTGACATACCTTTTAAATGACGCTTGTCCCTACTAGTGTTGTCTTTGTAGCTCCTTCCTTGAGTTTGCAGAATAGTAAGTCTGTGTAAGAATCACAAACCAACAAAGAAGGGAAACAAAGATATATATATATAT
>CBVK0100247812.1:0-15658 GCA_900067695.1 Picea abies
TTGGGTGCAAATGCAGTTGTCGATAATTTCCATCTTCAGGATGGGTTGTTATGTCGTCTAGGCCATATCTGTGTTCCATCAAGTGAGCGAGTGAAGATGATCTGGGAAGCCCACTACAGTCAGGAAACAGGACACTTCGACGTCGAAAAGACAATGGCGATGCTACAGAAACATTTCTACTGGCCAAAACTTCGACAGGAGGTCAGGAAGTATATCAGGTCCTGCACTACCTGCGCTATTTCCAAACCGACCACTAAGAAACAGGGCCTGTACACCCCTCTTCCTACTGTTGACAGGCCATGGGAATCCATCTCAATGGACTACATGTCGAGCCTCCTCCCATCCACCAAGTGGGGATATGACTGTATTTTTGTGGTTGTTGATCATTTTTCTAAGATGGCGATTATGGTTGCCTGCAAGAAGAGCATCACGGCAGAGGCCACTACCAAGCTCTTCTTTGAACGAGTTTGGGTACATTTTGGAATCCCACAAACCATTGTATCAGATCGGGATAGTCGATTTCTTAGCACATTCTGGTCGAGCCTCTGGTCACTGCTGGACACCAAGCTCACCAAATCCATGGCCTTCCACCCCCAGACAGATGGCCAAACCGAGGTTGTAAATCGATTGATTGTGCATATCCTTCGCATGTATAATTAAAAGATCCCTCGTACATGGGATGAGAGCCTTCCCTATGTCCAGCATAGCTACAACCGAGCCTTGCATAGCTCAATCGGCCACAGCCCCTTTCAAGTGGTGTTGGGATTCCAACCATTGGGTCCCATAGATGTTGCACTTCCCCTTGCAGTCACTTCAACTAACTCATCTCCTTCTCCAACTGAAGCTGACAAAGCCACCCAGTTCATTGAGCGGATCCAGCACATCCGCCAATAGGTTCAGAATATCCTACAGAAGTTTAATGACAAGTACAAACAACGCCATGATCAACATCGGGTGCCGCATAAGTTTCAGGTGGGCGACAAAGTTTGGTTGCACTTGAAAAAAGAACACCTTACAGGACCCCATTGGAAGCTTCTCCCACTCTGTTATGAACCGTACACTATCACCAAGGCCATGGGGGATAATGCTTTTGAGCTCAACATTCCTCCATTCCTTGGCTTGCACCCAGTGTTCAACATGGATCTCCTTTGCTCTTATTTCCCACCATTATTGGACACCTCAGAAGTAGCAGAACAGCTGACACCAACAGAGCTCAACCCTGACTACATACAACAGGCATCCAATGATTAGATTGTGGATAGACAAATCAAGGGCACTCGACAACAAAGGATCCAGCTTTATCGATTCGTCAAAGCAGGGCAGCTCCTGCACCAAGGCAAGTGGCTCACCCGGGGTCAAATTCAGCAGAAATTTCCTCATCTAATGGGGGACCTCAACGCAATGGAGACCATTGCTTCCTAAGGAGGGAGGATTGATCCAGATGGATATCAGTGGCCACCCACCTTTTCCAACTGGCTCAAAACAGCTTTCTGACATTTTTGGCAATTTACTATTTTTAGCAGTTTTTACTTTCGGGGCCATTTTGAGGGCCTAAATGAAGGTTTTTCAGTATCGAACTCCTTAATGATATCCAAAGGCATCATTGAGCCCCCAAAATGAATCTCCTCGCTGATACCTTTCCAACGGGCTATCACACGCCTAAAACAGAGATCGTATGCAAAAGTTACGACCCCGGGAAGTTGATGTACTAGCTTACCCAAACGGGGCCCACATAACTTTTGGCACTTCATCTTTTAGGGTTAGGTTTTTGGAATTCTTGCTTATTGTAAAAAGGCATTCAGAGCCTCATTGTAACCTTCTTCTTGCGAATGCACGTTTTCGTCACATCTCTTCTCAGAGATAAGCCGCCACCATTCCAACAAGCTTGTTTCCGCTGCATTTTACAGTTTCAGCTTATTTCGTTATTGAATAGAAAACCAGTTTTATTGTATCTCTGTTATTTTTTGTAAAGGACCTGTTAATAATATGTATTCATTTCGTTCTGCTCATAAAATCCGGATCAATGTGTTGGTTGTTGTAGTGAATTTTTTTTGAAAAATAAAAACCAATGCATATAAATAACATTATTGGCATAAATAACTTATTCATAATAGCTTTTGAATGACATATAATAAATGGATGATACTAACTATGTGTGAGAAATTAATAGGGTATTCGAACTTCAAACAAGAGGAGCTACAAAGCAACAAGTCCTTGCTTTTTTGGGAGGGAGTGAGTGATAAATGTACATAAAACCATGAGACTAATGAGGACAAATATACATAAATACAAGATGTGGAGCTAGTGCTTTGAAACTAAAGTTCAATGTACATTGAGAAAAATGTACAAAAAGTACAATATGACACTGGCATGATCTAGGGTAAAATTGCCTTGTACATGGAAGTCATGCAAGTTATAGATAACATCAGACGTGTCCTCAAGCATCTCTAATGTGTCATGTTTGTTAATTTGGGATAAATTTCATTAGAAAGTTGTCTTTCAAAATGCATTATTTTTTAAGATTTGTTGACATTTGAATTATGTAATGTAGCCAAGGTTAGTGATTGTACGGTGTGAGTTGTTCACATTTTTTAACATTGAAGTATGTTGTCATATTTTTCTCTGAATGACTCTGTAGAAAAATTTCATTTATTGCAAATTGGCACAAATGGGTCTACATGGACATTTACTATTGTTAACATGCCTTCAACCTAGTTCACAGTGTAATACAATGTTGTTACATAGTGTGTTTTTTCCAAGTAAAAAAATCTGTATTTTTATTAGTATAACAAAAATACATTATCAAATTCACATGGCATTCATAAGTGCTTTTAATCCCTTTACATGACTTTCTTATGTTTGTTCCATTATCACCAAAAAACTATGAGTTGTTCATGTTCAGTTTCATTAGTAGCCTCTTCAAAAAGAAATACAATGACATTAAAAAAGTACATTGGTATTTCCTCTAGAGATCAATGAAAGTCTATTATTATACAAAAACTAAGATAGAAAATATAATGGATAGAGTTAGGTCCATGGTTCATGATTATAATTTGTAGTATGTCCATTCTAGATTACTAAAACAACCTAGATTCCCCATTCCATGCCAACTTCGTCTTTTGAGATCCCACCTGCAACGTTGTTCTTGTCCATGTAAATATGAGACATATATGTATATGTGAAAGATGTAATTAGTTTGGGAATGTCATCATACAAGGGTCGCAATGTAAAATTGATAAGTGTAATTTCTTTATGCATCCATTGGATAACAAGATTCGAGTCTCCAAAAATCTGTAATTGGGTTACACCATATTCTTGTGCAAGTTCTAGGACCATCTTTAAATCCTTCAATTCGTAGAAGTTGTTAGTTTCTTAACAAATTCCATATTTAGAAGAAATATAGTGATCTAAATATAAGTATAGTTTTCCTCCTAAGCCTCCCTTAGAAGGGTTCCTTTGTGAGGCACCATCAAAAAATCCCATGGAATATCCTTATTTATAGCCACTTCACTTTGCATATGAGAGATAGATTTTTCCTACACTTGTGGGTAAACATTTAAAATATTTAAGTATTGGATAACACATTTTAGGGGAAGTGTCTCTTTGTATTCAAACAACTTTAGATTTATAGCAAGCCATACTCCTTGGACTATGTTAAGTGCAAGTGATCTAATCTTGTAAGTCTCCTTTCTTTTACACCAGGTTTTGAAGGCCTCTTAAAAAATTCTTCCTTCCCAGATATTCTCAATCCCTATTAATCTTTCCACCTATTTCCATACCTCCTTCCAGTATGGACATTCAAACATGAGATAAACTATAATTTCTTCTTCTTGGTGACATTTACAACACCATCTAAGACCTATAAAATTCCTTTTCTAAATAACATCCCAAGTGGGATCCTTGTCATGTAAACTAATATACATAAAGATCTTGATTTTTGTTGGGAATTTTAGTTTCCAAATAATTTTCCACCACTAGATTTGTTGTCTTCTCTTCCTTGTTTTGATAGTGATTTATAGCCTATTATGGGAACATAAGTTTTAACTAGATTTAATGACCAAATCAATTGATCATCTTCTTCCTTGAGACTAACATTGTTTCCTATTAGGAGATATATGTATCGTTTCCATTCTTATGCATACTCAACCCCCAAACCAATGTATTCCCATGATAACCATTGTTGGTGCCAAGTAGTGGACCTTTTTGAGTTTGCAACATGTCTAATATTAATATAACCTTAATTTATTAACTCTTGAATCATTTTAAAGGAGGGTATGTGCATACCCTTGGAAACTCCCTACCCAGGCGTCAAGGAAAGTTTGCACTTTATCCCATTTTCCAATTCGCCAAATCAACTAGTTTCCAACCAGATGGAAAGCTTAGATAACAATTTTCCATTTTATTGAGGCATTATTTTGTTATTTGAGGGGATTCCTGATCTAATCCTTTATCAAATTAGGATATATATACTTATATTTTACTACTTGAACCCATAAATCTATTCCTTGAATTAGCCTCCATGTGTTTTTTGCAGTAAGAGCCTTTGAAAAGAGAAAGGGATTATTGAGACCCCATCTTCCAATGGCTTTTGGTAATGCCAACTTTTTCCAAGAGAACAACATTTGTCAGTTCTCTTTTTGGTCTCTAAACCAAATAAACTTATAGAAATGTTTTCTAATGGTTTCTAGAATAGCTTGTGGGACCAAGGTAAATAATATCCAGTAGACTGAAATCTCTTCTAGAATTGCTTTTACCAAAACAAAATGAACTCACGTGGACAACTATCTATTGCACAGGGTGTTTATTTTCTTCTCTTATATAGATATCAGCCACTACAAACACATTTTTTTTATATTGATTTGGCTTAAAAAAAAACCAGATAATTTAGATTGTGTTCTAGATTAGTTATCTTATAGGAAAAAATATGATTAACAAAGCTTTTTTCCTTCTCAAATACCCTCACCATCTCAGTTGCTTTGTTGAATCAGTCTATAATTCCCTTGAATTTCTCAATGACTCTTATAGTTCCTTCACAAAAAATTAGGATATCATCTATGAATAGTAGATGTGTGATAGTGTGTGATACTACAATAGGAAGCCCTTTTATACAACCATTTCCTTTTGCTTCTTTAAGTAGCCTACGTAGTCCTTCAGGTATCAAAAGAAAGAGAAGGGAGGATAGAAGATATCATTTTCTGAGCCCCCTCCCTGATCTGAAGAAAGGGGTCACTGCTCAATTTAATAATACAACAAAAGATACCAAGAAAATGAAACTTATTATCCAAACAACAAACTAATGAAAAAATCCTAAATGGATTGAAATTAATCTAATGTAAAGCCAACTTACCCTGTCATAAGCTTTGGGCAGGTCCAATTTCATCACCATCAATCTTTGATTTTATCTTTCATTGAATGTAAGCATTCTTAGGCAAACCCAATTGCCACATGAGTTTTCCCTCCCTCTAAAAACCCAAATTGTTCTCTAGATATTTTATTTGAGAGGACACTTTTCAATATCCTAACAATTGCCTTTGAGATAATTTTGTATATGCATTTACATAATGAGGTGGTTCTAAACTTCTCAAAGTTTGTTGTATTATCTTCTTTTGGAATCAATGTTAGAAATGGTGTATTGAAGGTTCCTAACATTTTTCCTTCAATTTTTTTTTTTTGTCTCCACCACTCTTCGTAAATCTTCCTCTATAAAATCATAGCATCCTAAGAGGAATTCCACAGGTAGTCCATTAGTTCCATGACTTGTGTCTTTTTGAAAGATTTGCATAGTTTGATACAATTCTTCTTTCCCAACCTCCTTTATCAAGGCCTAATTATCATCCTCACTGACAAAGCTAGCGAATCAATTTGACATCCTAATTAATTTTACTATTATAGCATACATGTATTCCTTAAAAAGGGAGGAAATATTCTTTACACCTTCAAAATCCATGTCCTTGAAATTTGTAGCCCAAGTACCATCTCCCTCATCAATTTTCCAAACGTAGTTTATATTCTTATTATGATTGACATATCTATGAAAGAATTTTGTATTCTCATCCCCAGCCTATAACCATAATTCCCTTATATTGAGTCTCCATTCCTTTTAATTTTCCAAAATAGTGTGCCTCCTTTTATCTTCTAGTACCTTCACTTCTATTTTTTGTTTCTCATTTGTAAATCCAAAACCTTCCCTAATGTAAAGCACCTCCAAGTCTTCCTCTACTTCTTTAAGAACCGTATCATCTTTCAACTTTTTGTTATGTTCCTAGTTAGCATCTACCTTTTTTACCTATTTTTAAAAAAAATGGAATTGAATTATTGCTAATTCTCTTAAATTACCATTAAAAGGTTTCAAAACTGCATTGATTTTCCCCACAAAATCCTCCATCTTTGTCCACTTTGGTTTTAGTTTAAAGGGATTGGCAGGTTTATCTATTACAAGAGCCACTTCTAACACCACAAGATTATGGTTAGAGTCCCCTCTAGTGGTGACCCATTTTTTGATCCTAATGGATTCATCTAGGAAGGCTTTAGATATTAAAAATCTATTGAGTCTCTTAGCAATTCTGGCTTCCCCCACTCTATTGTTACTCCAAGTGGGAGATAGCTTGGAAGGTACAATATCCAAAAGATCGGTTTCTTCCAATTTTATAGTAAAACATACAGAGAGAGGGTCCATTTGAGCAGTCAATACCCATACCTCTTATGCTCCTAAGGTGAAATCCAATTCCCCCCCCATCACAACCAATCCATTTTGAACACTATCCATTTTGAAAAATCTATCTTAGTAGTCCATCTTGTCCATAAAGGACCATAAACTTTCAACATTGTGATATCTTTCCCTGGGTCCAAAGAGAAAAAAGAGGTCCCTAGTATTGTAGGGAAAACCCAAGAATTTGTGAGAGAAAAGTAGCATTTATTCTGTCGAGTCACATTCCCACCCAATCTTCTAATGGCATCAATAAAATAAAAGTTCCAATTCCTAATATTTTAGAGTTCCCGAGTGATTTTTTCCCCATCTATCATTATTTGTTGTAGCATAATAATAAAATCTTTGATATTGCCAACTAATCTCTTTACAACTAACTTCTTTGAGGGATTGGCCATTCCTCTACAATTGAGGGTTAGAAAAATCATTTGGAACCATTGACAAGAGCATTTTCTCTAAGAACCTCTATTAAGGATATTTGTTTCCCACACCTGACTTATGAGAATGCTTGTTTATGGGCCATAGAAATGAAATATTTCCTTCCCCTTTGATTGGGTTTGGGAATTTTCTATTCAAAAAATACTAAACCCCCTATCACCTTCCTTGAAAAATCAAGTGTTCTTTTACTTTTAGGTCTTAAATTTTACTTCATCGGTTCTAAGGGACTAGAGCCTTGTGTTCCCTTTCCATCAAGAGAGAAGTATGAATTAGGGTTTATAGTGGAATCTTCTAGATTTTGTCCTGCATCCACACCCTCTACAATTCTAGGAATAGGTATGAGAGGTAGTGGATTGGGTTTTTTATACCAGACAAACTAGGTAGAAAATCACTTAGGGATTTTGGTTCTTTGGATCTAACCTCATTTCCCCATGACTTGAAAACAAAATTTTCTTAAGGAAATACTTTTATTCATAGAGTGAGATTGATTACTCTTACCCATAAACGCCTTGTTTTCCCTATTGTCCTTGACCATGTCCTACTTAGGTTCTTTGACATGTCAAGTGTATATGTTTTGAGCATCTATTATCATCATTCTTGTTCAAAGGAAATCCAAGGTCACTTGAACCCCTACATCTTGTTTCCTACTGATAGTCTATATTGTTTCCAATTCCAATGTCTCTGAACCTCTTGGATGCTTCCTTGGTTCCCAATTCTTCCTCATACTTGGATAATTTCAATATGAAACAAGGTGCTCATAACAATGGAAGCATACACATCTATAAGGTATCCCTTCTATAAGGTATCCCTACCAATATTTGAGCCATGCCCTAATACCAAGTCTCTTGGAAGGATAAGTTTGCTTCATAAAAGGTACCTAAAGAGTTACCATTTTTTCCAAACACCTCCTTAAACAACAAAATCAATGGCAAACCTAGAATATGAACACATACCAGAAAAATATATACACTATCCAACTGAGCATCAAATTATGTGTGGCATTTCTTCAAGAACAGGGGTTGAGACCCCCACATTCGTTGTTGGTGCAATATTTTTTCTTCTTTTTTATTTGTGCTAAAACTCAAACCATCCATACTTTTACTAGAATCAAGGTGCATGGAGAATCCCCCACCACTGGCTTGAAATTTGGTTTGGTCCAATTATTCAACCCCCCACTACTCCTTCTATTCCTAGGAAAATGTCATATTAGTGCTCAATCCCACATTTCCATAATGTCTTTGAGTTTAGTTTTTCCACCCAGGTTTTAGCTAATTGCCTCCTATCTATTTTTGATATATTTACATCTCTTTAGTTTTCTTGAACCCTCCTAAAATTTAAGCCCTGGTACCTGTGATTCTGAAGATGGGGCACCACTTAATAATTTCAAATATAACATAGTGCCCACCAAACTAGAACCTGAGACACAATCCTATCGACCGATTGCACAATTGCAAAGGAAATCAACCTCTTAATGGGTCTCATTCATACTTGGTGTAACACCCCAATTTTGATCCCTAAATTAGAAATGTATATTTGTATATATGATGAATGGTTGAGGGCCAAGTGATGTAATATGTAAACATTATGCATTAAAATTAATGAAAATAAAATACATCACTAGTTGCAGACAAACAAGGACAGAGTTATGGGGGGTTATGATTCCATAAGAGAGGTGGCTAAAGGGTGAGGGGGTTTAAGGGACTCGACATCGCTAGAATCCTATGCCATCTCCATAAATCATTTTTTCATTAACTATTTACCCCCTTTGACTTATTAAAACCAATCATTGGATGAATATAAGAGGTTGGTGGAAGAGTCATCTCATCTAGTTACAGAAGCATGGGCTAAGTACACTCAAGATGGGAATTGTACCATTGAATGCATGTAAGAGGTGGGTGAAAAAGTCATCTCACCTAGTTATGACAACATGGGTTGAGTACAATCATTTTGGGGAATTGTGAGATTGAAACATGTGTGGGAGAAAAAGAGAAGGGAAATTCAAACTGAGAGAAGGGAATTGATTTTGGGGATAGGATAAGAGAGGAAAAACAAAGTTTGGTGTTGAAAAGAAGAGGAAACTATACTGTGTGTAAAAACAACCATGAGTGAGATGGGAATTACGTTGATAATGAAGCTATCATGCCTTTGAATAATTCTTTTTGAGAAATTACACAAGAGCATGTCAAGATGTTTTTATAAATACTCCATTTACAATTATATTTCATGGAGACCCCAACATGGAGATTACTGGCCAGTTTGTGTTGGATCCCTAGAGGGGATGAGGATTTTCTGAGGAATTGGGATGAAAATATGGAAATCCCATCCCTTGGGTTGTGTAGACTAATGGGGAAGAGAGCTAGGTGGTTGGGATTGTTATAGGAGTCACATCACTATGAAATTAATGGGTATTGGGTTGTTTGTGTGGATAGTAGCCAGCTATAGGAGCCTATTTGTCCATGTGGACTCATAGTCCTAGTTCAGGGGTGGCTTGTTGCAGATAGGAATAGTGAAACAACATGTGTGTTTGGGTGGAACATTTGATGTCTACATCGTGTTGTGTAATAGTTCATAAAGATAAGTGTTTTGGTAACTATTCTTATTTATTGTGTTAATGTTATGCTTGAATGTTGTGTTTATTTTGTGTTCTATGTGTTTAAATGCTACTATGTTTGAGAAGTAGTCTACATTTATAATTCTAGAGATGAATGATTGTTGCATGAGTCTATTTGTCATGTTGTGTTCATTCATTTAAAAAATGGTATTAGAGTTATGTCGATTTGTTTATTAATGGAAATTTACAAGTACCATGTATCCTCAACAAAGCACAAGGGGTGTTGGGGTATGTCACACTTGGAGTGCAATAAACCATCATCCTCCTCTATACATGAAATTAGGGTTGATGGATCCACAAGATTAGGTTTGTAACTCCAATCCTAGGGCAATATGCTTAATGAGATATGGTTCTTGGATTAATAACTAAGATGCCTTGTCTCCTTGTTCTTCATTTGTCTTGAGGTTTTGGCACCATTTAAGCTCAGTTTCTGTGCCAACTCACCCATAATCATCACAATAGCATATTTCAAGGGTCTGTACCCCAGGTGGATTATCTTGTTGGATTCCCACAATGCATCCATGTGACCTATAACATGGATAGACTAGATCGCTTGACCCTCCATGTGACCTATAACATGGCTAGACTAGATCGCTTGACCCTCCATGTGACCTATAACATGGCTAGACTAGATCGCTTGACCCTCCTCATAACCCATTTTTTCTTCCACATGATCTAAGACTGACATCAATGGTGACAAGTTCACCCTATGTCCACCTTAGCTACTCTTATGGAAAACCTATTGTGGTGACCTTGTCCTCCGTAAAAAAAAATTGAATCAATGACCTACTCTATCTACTAAGTCTTGGAGTAGGTGCTGCTAAAATATAACTCCTCATTATTCAAATTTCATAACCTCATAGACTCTACTTTTATATTCTTTGTGATCTTGATAGTACAACTAGAAACCTCTCAATTATTTAGAGAATCTCGCGGTTGGAGGGGTGTTAGGGTAATCCTATTTGACTGGGGTTATGCATACATTTTTGGAGCATAATGCTCATGATAATAAGGTTTCAAGGTTATAAGATTTCTATCATGACAACACTAGTCTCAATGGGTCCTACATATATATGATTTAAAGTCATGTATATTAGCATCCACTTTTCTCTCACAGTAGCACCTCCCTTGAAAAAAATATGAGGGTGGAATGTCATCAGTAGATGCTTATCATGCAATATTGAGGCTAACATATCATTCTTCTCATCTCTCTTTTACTCTAGAGGTGAATTTTTCAACACATTGACAATGTCCAACATATTGTCTACCCTTCTAGGGTTTCCTCGGTCCATGATCCATAGTCATCATCCCAAGTTCTTTGTATCCAACTCGCATGTGATATCTAATATAAAAAGATCCATCTCCATCTCTACCAACTTCTTCTATCTCATTCAGTACTAATATCGCTATAAATCTCCTTTAATTCATCAATAAGAATGTATTGGTCATTACATAGTGTGTTGTTATAGAAATCAATCAAATTTAGACAAATGTATATTGTTTTGATACTTTACCTTTGTTGTGAGAGTGGCCAATTTGTTGAGATCATTTACCACTCATTTTCTCTTCAATGTTGTTATAAATGTTGATTTATACATACACGATGTCTTGCTTGATTATTCTTTTCCTTTGACAACATTTATAAATCAAAACATTGGTGTGTCCCTATTTGATAACTATTGGTTGATTGAAGTAAATCAAGAGACAAATGTTGAATAGGTAAAGTTGTAATTCAACAACCTGTTAGCATAGTAGATATAAGCAACACAAGTTAAATGTACTAATTGTCTAAAAACAATAAGGGACTTTATGCTTATTGTAGCTTTATCTTATTCTAGGTTGATGTCTTTAATTTCCAATGCATATTGTGACCCTACCTGCTTTGGGAGGTTACATGTTTGCCAATTTTGCTAGTTGCAAATGTAGTTTCGCTTGTTGTAAGTACCTTAATTGTTGTAGTTGGTACAAACCTATATTCTTTGAAAATGGTTGGAATTGTTTCTACTATGCTTGCTTCATGTAATACTAATATGAAATTACAACCTCTGTGATCATAAATACTTTTAGGAGAAATTTTGAAATATGTGATACAAAGGCCTTGACCTTCAACAAATTTGTCTTCATGTTGTGCAATAAGGTTGTTTGGTATGTTTAATGTAACTATCATTTCACTTTTTTTTATCAACCAAATCAACATGCAAAAACTCTATGCTATGTGATTGTCAATAGTTGTTTCATATGGTAGAATGACATCACCATGGAAGACTTTACCAACTTTCAATCTTTTCAAATATTGAATTGTTATTAGTTTGCAGTCTGTGTGTTTTTGCTTGTTGATCAACATTTTGTGCATGTGAACGAGCATGTAACATTGCTAAGGAAGTTGAAGAATATTTCTATAGTGAATGTATACCTTTTTGTATGTTGTTGGGTTGTCTCTTCTACTTGGTCATCTTGATGTCTTCTTTTCATGTTGCAGTTCCTAGAAAAATGTAATACAAATGTGTTATATCTACTTGAAAATGTATTGCAATTTAATAGTCAATATCAATTCAAATTGTAAGTGCATAAAGACATCATGTGTTCCAATGTAATAGTCAATATCAATTGAGATTGTAAGTGTATGAAGACATAAAAAATCGAAATGTATTCCAATTTAATAGCTAGTATCTATTGAAATTATGAATCTAGAAAGACATTGTAAGTGCATGAAGATAACAAAAAATGGAGTTGATCATGTGTACTCACTTGTTTGGTATGTTTTGAGTAGAAGAGAGATGTAGTAAAGCATAAATTATGTCATGATCAAACCAATATGCATTTGAGACATTGATTTCACATTGTTCAATGGGTAGTTTTGTCCAAATATTATCTATTATAGTCTTTGATTGTGGACAATGTTGAATTGTTATTTTTTGCAACTTTTCCTATTTCCATGTACTATATTAGAGTTTTTCTTTTAACGGTACTTGATATGATATCAATATTGAAGTTGCCAATAGTAAAAAAGACACATTCGATATATGTCGATTGTGATCTTGCTTTTCTAATTGTTTCAATTATTATTGATGCCTATTCAAATTGTGTTGTGTATATGTTCATTAAGCTAAGTGATTGTTTAAAGTACATGTCAATGAAGCTTAGTTAAACTTTATTGTTGTAGTGGGTTTTTGTTGCGTTGAGTGGTATTTTTTTCTATACAAGTAATTATTCCATGGATGGAATGTGCTATGACGAAGTTGAACGCCGTGAATTGTTTATTTTTTGATGGAATGTGCAAGTGAACTTCTTGAAGACATTGTACCATATTGTTCATGAACTTTGTATCGTGCACAACTTCATCAATATGTGCATGCAGAATGTGTGTATTTACAATTCTAATTGATAAGTTGTTTGTATTGTTGGTTGTTTTTTTTCTTAAATTCTAGCTTCCATGGTGCAATTGTTTCTAGTTGTGTCATTCCATCTGATAATTTTTCCTTTACATGAAAGTTTTTTTGTGTTAGTTTTCCAATCAAGTATATTGAGTCAATAATTTTAATGTGTGATAGTGCAATATACACTAACCCATAATGTGTAACACTAGTCAGGTTGAAAGCAAGGTCGTCCAGTGCAAGCTAATTGCAATGGAAATCGTTTTGTATAGTGATTTGTGACTTGTTATGAGGTATTTCTAGTGGTTTTGCACAACAAATTGGTGTCCAATTTGATAAGATATTTGTTTCATATAGTGTGACATGCCCATACCACCGGTCTAGGTCACATCACCGCAAAAAAACTATGATTGTGAAACTGTCATGTACCCACTGCCCGAGTATCTATAAATTCGCCTTCTTGGAAAAATTCAAATTTATGTTATCAATCTTTAATTAATCAAGAAACATATTACCAACACCTGCAATAATCAAGAAGCACAATAAACTATAAAAGAAATAACCAGCATGCCATTCACAACAATAACAACAAGCATGCACCATATAAATACACCTCAGACATAAGTAAATACATAGCATAAATAAATTACAAAGAAAAAATAGAGAGCACTTATATTTTTACAAATAAGCATTCACCAATTGGATGTAGACATCGGACGTTCCACCCAACCGTAGATATTGTTGTTTCAGATCTCAATAGTAAGTCACCCCCGAGCCAAGGCTATGAATCCACAAGGATGGTTCCTAGGGTGACTATAACACACAACCAACTATCAAGCTCTCACAGTTTTCCCAACCACACAACAATCCCAAATTACCAGCTCTCTTCCTCTTCAGTCTGCATAACCCAAAGAAATGAACCCCTTTCTCTGCAATGGAGTCCCTTAGGTTGGTCCACTTCTTTTCCAAGGCTCCAATGCTACTAATCAGGAAATATTAATGATGGAAAGTCTAAGGTTTCTTAGTAATGGAAATTTCTTTCACAACTACCATCAATCTCATGCACATAGACATCCATTCTATCTAGAATAATTAACAGTTACTTACAACAACAAAAAACAATGTCTCTTCTCTTCTCATAATTCATTTCCCATTTCCAAACCAAGAGCAATAATGAATGAGAAACAACATTATTAACCCCCAAACATCCCGAAAGAGGGTTTTATATAATTACATGCAATAAAGAAACACATGGCCTTCCCCAAGGAAGCTCATGTAACCACTTTTCCCAACTAACACCAAGATGGGTAATTAAAATATAAATAAAATGTTTAGCCCCTTTATCCCCCTTTATCGTGGAATCATAGCCCCCTATCTCTTTCCTTGTGCGTCTTTCAACCAATGATGTATTTATATTAATATATTCACGGTATTACATTTCCAGGAACTCTGATCTTTCAACTTTATAGGCTCTCCAACCTTTTATCAAATAACAAAAATACAATATTAATTTGGGAACTCGAAACTGGGGTATTACATTCTCGTCCCCCTTGTTTTGGCACTGTCCTCAGTGCATATATAAAACATAAATCAAAATTTCAAAATTCTTCAAAAAGTTGACAGTTCTCTTACCACATAGCATCTTCATGCTCCCAAGTAGCATCTTCGGGATCATAGCAGGTCCATTGAACCTTCTCCAATCCTATGGCTCAATTTTGAAGAAATTTTACCTTCATATCCAATATGTGCATTGGTTGGACATGAAAGTCTCTTTCTGGATCCACGTGAATCAAATTCCAATCAATAACATGGTTAGGATCATGCACATACTTTTTCAGCAAAGAGACATGAAATACATTATGCACATCCATGGAAGCAAGCAATGCAAGCATGTATGCAACTGGCCCTATTTTGTCCAATATCTCAAATGGACCACAAAATCTAGTTGCTANCTATTTTGTCCAATATCTCAAATGGACCACAAAATCTAGTTGCTAGCTTTGTACAACTTCCGAACTTTAATGAGCTCTTCTTGGGCTTCACTTTCAAAAGCACGTGCTCTCCCACTTTAAATTCTCTTGTTGTCTTTTTCTTATTTGTATAACTCTTCTGTATATCTTGTGTTGCCCTCAAATTGTGCTTAATTTTGATCATCTTGTCTTCCATATACTTGAGCAATTATGGCCCAAGTACCACTATGTCTGTTGGGTTGTCCCAACTCACTGGAGTATTGCATTTTCTACCATAAAAATCTTCAAATGGGATCATCTTCAATGAATCTTGATACCCATTATTCTAGGAAAACTCAACCAAATGAAAGTAATCTTCCCACTTAGATGGCTTATCCATCACATACATTCTTAAAATGTCTTCAATCACTTGGTTGACTCTCTTTGTCTTCCCATTTGACTGTGGATGGTATGTCGTGCTAAAGTTCATATTTGTACTGTTATCCCAGATATCTAGGGATAAATAGGAGATCATGTCTCGAGGCCCACAGGTCCTAGACATGGAGTATCAAGAGCAGGA
>CBVK0100247813.1:0-13655 GCA_900067695.1 Picea abies
TGGATGAAAATACGACATTTCTGAGTCCCAACACGAAGGTGGTGGGATTACCACCGCCACGCACAGTATTAATTGACCGAGTACAGTGTTGTTAAAACCATAATCGTTTATGCCATGTGTATCGGCCAGCAAATAGGTGTGTAATCATATTAACGTGCCAGTGAACTGGAGCAGAACCAATACCATGTGTTATACTCATGCCAAGTGTACAGTTCAATCCAAACACCATATCCACCGTGTCAATCAATCGTTCAACCACAAGGTTTAATGCTAATACATAGCTCGGGACTATGAATCACTCAACGTATTATCAACTTTGCAAATAATATACCAAGCATTAATTTGTAATATGATTAATATGATTAATCCATACGCCTTCAAACCATTGCTATGACTTCAAATGACTTAATAAACTTACCAACGTATTCGTTGCACATTGAAATGTTTGTATTCCAAAGTCTTAGAACATTATGATCCAAAATTCTTAATATAATAACTGAGTGAAAGTCCATAGCAATAAGGATAAAAGCAATAAGACCAAATCTATTACAACTTTCATAAGATCAAAACAAAACCAATAAATTTTATGCCCAAAGGTTTAGCAATCAAACATATCCAAATGCGCAATCAAGGTAAGATAATGCTCAGGGACATAAGTTCGAGAAAACCTTTAGCAATCATGTGATAAACCAATGGTTAAGTGTCTTTCAGCAAATCAACCAAAGACGACGATAATCTAAGCAACGAAAGAGGTGTTTTCACACTTGCAGTTGTGAAAACTGAATCGAAGTCAAATTGTAATTGTCGCAAAAATGAGACGAATGTCTAGGAGCACAGTGCGACAATAATTTGTCGTAATGGAATAAGGGGTGTAGGCAGCTTTTTGAGAGCAATAAAAAAAAAATTGGGTTGGCTGCCAACAATGGCGACACACTGGGCGAAGTAGTTATCTCTGTGAAAAAGAAATGAATTCAGATCAGGACAGCAAAGAAAAATTCCTCTTAAAACAACAACCAGAAAATCGTACTACATCATCATCTATTATCTTTTCCAGCGAAGTTTTAAAAGATGCAAACCAATAACAGTCTTTAAGATCAGCAAGTCATGATTTTTATGATAAAATCTTCAATACTATTGGCATGGCCACTGCTGCCAGCAGGCGTCCATAGCCTCGACAGGGTTTCCATTTAACCCACTCGGACGTCTTTATCCTGTCAAGAAGCTCTAAATTAGAATAAGGACTTTTAAAAGAGGTTTCATATAATTTTTTAGATTTTCATTTACCCGACATTGCTTCGCTGCCAGCAGGCCTGTTCAGTACCCCGGCGAAGTTGTCTTGGCGCCATGCTTGCATTGTCCCACTACCAGTGGACCTGTTCAGTATCCCGGCGGGTTTACAAACACTTCCCACAGCTCTTATTTATTTTGTTTTATTCTTATAGATGGCTGAGCGGGGTGACGCTGAAAAATCTTGATATTTTCTCATATTTTCAGACCTCATCAGAATTTTTTTTTTTTTTTGAAATACTATCCTTATTCTTCTCCAGAAATGTTTATTTCTAAAACAACTTACTTTGACAGGGAGACATCCTTTTTTAGTCATTCCTTTACGGAAAAGGAACAGCGTAAAAAGATAAAGGTAACCATGACAAACTTCACTCAGAGATTAAAATTAGTATGCTTCTTCCAAACAACATTTTCCAATATCATTTTCAGAAATATAAATCACTAATGTTTGTACAATCTTTCAGAAGTTATTTCAGCGAAGAGATTTTTCTATGGTCTATGACTAAATGGCTCAGTGTACAAGCATGCATATGTTTTGAAAACACACCAGACTGATCAATCAAATCAAAACCAAAAACTGAAAACAAAAACAAAAATAGAAAGGAAAGGAAATATTTACATAATATACAAAGGTAAAGATCAGGCAAAGTATCTTTTCAGGGCTTGGCCATTCACCGGGTAGGTGTCAGGCTACCCTTCAAGACTCTGCAAGCGAAAGGAACTAGGACCCAACTTTTCAACAATCAGAAATGGCCCAAGCCACAGATTTTGAAATTTAGTGTGTTCACCCTTCCCGTCATGTGATTTGTCCCACTTAAGAACGAGATCACCTACTTCAAAATTTCTATCAGAAGCAGAACTAGAAACGAACCAGCTTTTAATCAATTGTTGATGTTGGTTTAGCTTATGCTTGGCTTGAGTTCTTACTTCTTCTAACTTCATCAAAGCGTTGATACGGATTTCTAAAGGGGGGCATTCTTCTTCTTGAACCTTTTGTGACAATTGGAGTGACGGAAGAAGAACATGAGGAGGTAAAATGGCCTCTCTGCCATAAACAAGGAAAAAGGGAGAGTTACCTATAGCGGCTTTGGGTGTTACCCTATCAGACCACAGTGCATTAAGTAGTGCGTTGTGCCAGTTCTTGTGATTTTCAGCCACGGTTCTCTTGATAATTTTGATCAAGTTCTTTTTTGTTGACTCTGCTAGGCCGTTACCTTGGGGGTAATAACTAGCGGAGTACTTTAACTTTATTCCTTTTTCTAAGGCAAAGTTACTCATCTCAAGAGAAGAAAAGTATGAAGCGTTATCAAAGACTAGACAATCAGGTATGCCAAAACGGGTAATGATATGCGAGTTCAGAAAAGCGATTACCTGACTTGTGTTAACCATTTTTAGTGCGGCAGCTTCAGACCATGGAGTAAAGTAATCAGTGGCTGTCACAATATACTTGTGTTGCTGTGAGGATGGAGGGTTAATAGGACCGATGATATCAAGGCCCCATTGCTGGAAAGGAGAATCGACTGTGACGGGTTGTAAGGGGAAGGCTGGTTTTTGCAAACGCCCGGATGCTTTCTGACAAATGATGCATTTTCGGCATAAGGCATGGGCGTCTCTAAAAAGTGTCGGCCAGTAATAACCGGCTCTTAAGACTTTATGAGCAGTGGTATCGCCACCGAAGTGACCACCAGCTTCACCTGCATGCAACTCGAGCAAAACTTTTTCTGCTTCATCCTTTTCAAGACAACGCATCAGTACGCCATCAAAATTTTGACGAAACAGTATACCGTTAACTAGATGAAAGGAGGCGGACTTTAGTATCAAAGCTCTTCTCTTAGTCGGGTCAAGATGACGGGGTGCTGATCCATATTGAAGACAGTGTCTAATATCGTCGTACCAGGGGATGACGAAGTTTTGTGTGCAACCAATCAGATTTTGATCGTGTTGTTCTAGGTCTGACGTGTCACTATCTTCTTTTTGTTCAGTTTCTGAATCAACTACCAATTTACACAACCCTTGGCCTCTCACGATTTGCGCTGGGGTGATCTCTAGGTCAAACTCCTGCAAGGAGGTGACCCAGTTGGCTCTTTTCTCTCCTAACTCCTTTTGCACTAACAAGTTCCTAACGGCAGGGTAGGGGACAATGATCTTCGTCCTTGACTTCAAAAGATATGACCGGAAATGCTTAACTTCCTTGAAGACAGCGTAGGCTTGTCGATCAACTGCTGGGTAATTAAGTTCAGCACCTTTGAAAGCAGAGCTCATAAAGGCGATGGGTACTTCGTTGTTCTCAGAGTTCTTTTGAGTAAGGACCGCAACATAGGAACGATCGGAGACAAAAGTATAAAGTGTGAAGTCTTGAGAGAAATCAGGGCTCATGAGAGACGGAGCATCGATTATGGCCTTCTTTATGTCGTTGAAAGCTTGGTTTTCAGTAGGTCCCCAGTGATATTGGGTGTCCTTCTTTATCAGGTTCTGGAGAGGTCTGACCATTTCGGAGAAACCGGGGACAAATCTTCTCACGAAATTGATCTGACCTAGGAAGGACTGCATGGATTTCTTGGAGGTCGGTGGGGGAAGTTTGGCAATGACCTGGGTCCTCTCGGGGTCAATAATCATTCCATCGCTAGACACAATGAAACCTAGTAGTTTACCCTGTTCTACTGCGAAAATGGACTTCTTAGGGTTCAAGGAGATGTCGTATTTACGACATCGTAGCAGAACAGCTCGTAGGTGAGCTAGATGATCATTTTTGTTTTTAGAGTAAACGGTCACATCATCTAGGTAGACTACTACGGAGTGATTGATCAAGCCTCTAAAAGAAATATCCATTGCTCTCTGAAAGGTAGCACCGGCGTTAATCAATCCAAAGGGCATTTTGTGATAAGCATAAGTGCCCCACAGGGTACGGAAGGTAGTTTTCAACTGGTCTGGCGGAGACATTAAAACTTGGTTATATCCAGAGAAACCATCCAGTAAGGATAGCCTCTCGGAACCAGATACTTGTTGTAGTATCTGTTCCATGGGAGGGACAAGATAGTTATATTTGTCAGATGCTTTGTTGAGGTTCCGAAAATCGACACAAAGTCGAATTTCCCCATTTTTCTTCCGCACTGGGACAAGGTTGGATACCCATTGAGTATGTCTAACAGGAAAAATTATTTTACCACTAAGGAGTTTATTCAATTCTTTTTGTACGGTCGGTTCTAACTTTGGATGCATTTTCCTCAATTTTTGTTGGAAAGGCAAGGTTTGGGGCTTCATTGGGATGACATGCTGAATAATATTAGGATCGAATGTTTTAAGATATTCATAAGTCCAAGCAAATACATCCTTGAATTCTTTAAATAATTTGATGAAAGAAGCTTTTTCTTGTTTACTACATCCCAAGCCTAGATTGATACACTGAGGGTTTTCACTAGTTCCCAGATTGACCTTTTCATAAGTTAATGAGGAACTATTAGTTTTGCAATTGACCGTTTTTTTGAATTTATCTTCAAAATCATAGAACTTTTCTAATCTAGCAACAGATTTGGGTAAGGAGTTTACCATGTCCGATAGAGCTTCAAGAGGTTTCGGATTAGGTATTACCGTAAAGTCATGCAAATTATCGTCATGTGTTTGTTCATCAATCATAGCTCCTTGGAAGGTTTCTTCCATATGCAAAAATTTGATGATCTGCTGATCATCATCGAATACCCTCCAGTTTGTGATATTGTCAGGAATAGATGGTCGAAACAATAGCTCCACGGAGAACGCGCTTGGGGATAAACCATCTGCAGGAAGAATTTTAGAGGCAACATTAGCAAGTAGATCTGCTTCAGCATTATTTGATCTAGGAATGGAATTTATATTGAAAGCAGAAACTTTGTTTATTAAACTCCATACCTCAGATTGGTAACACTTGAGATGTAGGGTAAGACAATGTATAGAATTTCTCACCTGCCTGACCACTATCTCAGAGTCGCCGAATACAATTAGATTTTGAATGTGCATGTCTAAGGCTTTTCTGAGACCTTGTAACAAAGCCTCGTATTCTGCAACGTTGTTAGTACATTCAAATTCTAATCTACAAGCCAATAATGTTTTATTACCTGTCGAATCAATGATGATGCAGCCTGCACCAGCTCCTTCTTTAGACTTGGAACCATCAAAGTATAAAGACCAAATTTGATTCTTATTGTCTTGTTTCATTATGTATATATGTATGCTCATAAACATATGTTAGAATAGAGATGCTTTTATTTGTTTATTTTATCATATATGGACGAGGGGTGGTATCACCACCCTAGGTATTACTAATGTCTTTTGTTGAAATTTAGCAGGCACATGTCATACCAGATATGTTGAGGTTATCATGCACTCTACGGTGAGCACATGTCCCCGAGTTGGAGCCAGATGTTATCCCCTAGCCTAGGGATAAGTAAGGAGATCATGTATCGAGGCCCACGGGTCCTAGACATGGAGTACCGAGAGCCAAAAGACTTGAGCATGGCCCCGAAGGGCCCCTCTTTTCTTCAATGCAGTCCACGTATCACCAATAGAAATATCCATCAAATTAGCCTGGTCTTGAAGTAGTAGTGAGTCTTGATCCATGAGGTAATCATTCCGGGTATCATGGTATGTATCACTCTTATTTTTTAAGAACTTGAACATGTTGCATCGTATCCTTCTCCATTTCATGACTTTTTCTTGGAAATTATGCTATTTTCCTCGTTCGAACCTGAAAGGGTGACACAGTGCCCTAGTAAGTTGATTTACCTTTAGGATGGGTTGTTACTAGGTGGATCTGTGAAAATTAATCATCCTTTCCCTCCATACTTATCACTTTCCATTTTCATTACTTCCATCTCTCCTATCCTTGTTTGGGAATTTATATTTGCTACACTAGGAATGGTTATACCTTACCTCGTGGGAAGAAGGGGCTAAAGGACCAGAGGGTAAAATTAGCTGGCAAGAATTAAAATCCAATTTGGAAACCTTCAAGATGCTTCTCTTAGGGATCCCCGAGAAAGCAGTGAAAATATTCTCAGTAAGAAAAGGGGACCCACAAGATAACATAAACACTCAAGGTACTAGTTGATGGATAGGAGGTCTCATCATGAGCCAACCTATTATGACCATGGGCATGTAGCGGTATGACAATACCACCTATCTTGTCACGAAACTAGGGTAGTGTCTCTTGGTGGAATAACCAAGAGAAAGAGGGTCTCATCATGAGACAACCTTCTCATTTCCGTGAAATGTTTGTGGATAACATTGTCACCTCTGGTCATCAAGGCAAGACGGTTTCCCTCAACTATTTCCTTGTAGCACAAGATAAAAAGATCAAAATAAAATAAGGATAAGAGTAAAAGGAAATAAATAGGCTAGGAAACAATTGCATCCATGACAAGGTGCATCTCGCCCTCCACAAAGGCATGGATAGGTAAGACTCTACATTTCCTTGTTATCACATGCACCCCATGCCCAGATATTTACCACATACCACATCATACACTTACATGAATTGGACTAGACTCCACCTGGGAAACACCCAAAACTTAAGAGAGGTTAGCCCAACATGACACCCTGAGACCTTCTCCAAACCTAACTTGTCAAATTGCATAACGTCTTTGAGCATTTTTTTGGGGTTAAGGGGGGTTTGATGCACATGTTTGGGTAATTTAATTATTGGATGTGATTTACATGCTATGATCCCTGTGACTTATGAACCCCTGGAGGGAGTACTTGTTGTTGTTGCAGGACCTTTCCCAGTGGACAGGTACACATTAGGGTATGAGTATCCTGAACCTTCATGGGGGCCCAAATCCCATAGATAGATGTTGAAACCCCAACTAGGGGTAAGAAGAGATTGAAGGATTGCAATAAAAGAAAGAAGGATGTTTATTTTGGAGGCACTGTGGAAGACCTAGACCGAGGGTTTCATTCTCCTCCCACCTGAATGTTGGACTTGGAAGGCATTGGAAGTCACCTTTGCATCCCTAGACATCACTTGTCGACTGGGGTTGTCACCTTGGAGGAATTCATGAGGCTATTGGCACGTGTGGGAAAATTTTAGGCCTTTGGAGGCCCAACGTTTCATCTTTTTTTCCCAACGTTCCACACTTGAGGCTCAACGTCACCCTAGGAGGGCATGAAGTCACCTTTAAAGGCTTGATTAGATGAAAATTGAATTTATTTTGGTAAAAGTGTGATTTTTTAATAAACTGGTTAGGTCGGCCCTGATATTTTGACCTAAAATAATTAAAGGTCATAATTTTTGTATAGATAGACATAAAGTGACATTAATTTTCATCATAACTCATCACACATAAGTGGTGGTCTGAAATTTTTGCCCTCTTTAAGGGTTATTGGCTGAAATAACTAGTGCGCACCTCATGGGAGAGCTTTATGGTGGTGTATTTTGGCATTTTCCATGGTGGAATGGTCTTGAACTAGGGTTTGACTTGATTATTCTTGGTGAAGTAAGTGGAAAATATGAGTTTTTATTCATGCTATGGATGTTTGTGGTAAAATTTACTTATTTCATGTCTAAGATTATGAAATTGCTTGTTTAAACCCTAGGGGAGAAACAACAAATGCTTCTTTCTCTCTATAGCTATTTTACTAGCTTGATCTTTACAATTATACATTTTCTTGGGAGTGATTATTAAATCCCTAAAGTGCTAGCTCTCTAGTGATCTCATTCTTGTCACCAATTAAATTGTCTTTCAAAATCTAAGGAAGTAAGGTACACTAGGGCCTAGAAGTGCCTACTTTCTCGCAAAATCTCCCTTAAAAAGGGAAAATGCTTGAGGCCTTGAAGTGCCAACACCTCTTGCATTTACTTCTTCCCTTAGCTAAGCATTATCATTTTTTTATTTCCCAAGTGATATTGTTACTATTATTGACTCCATAAGCCCTTAAAAGGCACTGATTTCTACACTCTTGTGGATGATTGAGACCAAACAAACTTTCAACGCATCTTCTTGAAACTTTCACTAACACTAACAACCAAGTTATTTTCTTCTATAATCATTGTTACAACCATTTTTTTCAGTCTATACCGGCCTATTACCCATCTTAAACTAACCCATAAAATTGTACAAGGCAAACTACAATCAAACTTGAATTTAACGTGCATTAAAGTGCCTTTTAGAGTACTTTTATGAGGGTTTTGATACCACTATTATTAATTCTAATTTGTTGTTGTTGAAAACCTCTACTACATCCATAATAATCCATACTAAATTGTTGCTAACATGCCTCCAAATGGGATAGGTGAGATCCTCCAACATGTGGGCTTCATGCCCCAAGGAAGCCCAAGCTAGGCGTGTTCTTACAAAACTGTCTACCAAGCGAAGTCCTACAAAGACAATGAATGTTCCCTCCAAGGATCTCAGGTTAAGTGCATCATGATAGGTAAATCAAGTCAATAAAATAGCCACTAAAGAATTTGCACTAAAACTCACCTCATCAAACTAAACAAGTGCTCAAAGACACTATGCATTTGGACAAGTTTAGGTATGGGAGGGTTGACAAAGTGGCCTATTGGGTGAGTCATTCCTCAAGTCAAGGAGTGTTTCCCAGGTTGACACCCCTCTAAGTCATGTGGAGAAAATGAAGTAGATGGGGGCAAGACTTTTGGGCATGGGGTTCATGACATATAATGGATCGTATTGTCTCATTTATGGGTGCCTTTGTAGAGGGTGTGTTGCAACTTCATTTTCAATGCATCCTTTTTCCAAGCCCATTAATTGCCATTAATTAATTAAGGTCCAAAAGGATTGGTTACTCCCTATGGGGTGTTGAGGGTGTGTTGCACCTTCATTTTCAATGTATCCTTTTTCCAAGCCCATTAATTGCCATTAATTAATTAAGGTCCAAAAGGATTTCCAAGCCCATTAATTGCCATTAATTAATTAAGGTCCAAAAGGATTGGGTACTTCCTATGGGGTAACATATAGCTTGGGGGTAGTACCACGGTTCCATTTGAAGGGAGAATTACACAAAGTGCCATGGGGGTATAGTCTAGGTTGTAACATACTTGTGTAAATGTGAGATCGGAAGAGCCTTCATTTTCAATGCATCCTTTTTCCAAGCCCATTAATTTCCATTAATTGATTAAGGTCCAAAAGGACTGGGTACTCCCTATGGGGTAACATATAGCTTGGGGGGTAGTACCACAGTTCCATTTGAACGGAGAAGTACACAAAGTGCCATGGGGGTATAGTCTAGGTTGTAACGTACTTGTGTAAATCCCTCAACAATTGGGACATTTATATGTATGTGTTTGATTTTGCAGGTCTTTGATTTTTTAGAAGAAACATTTCATTGTTCTCAATACCTCTTTGGAAGAGAATTTGGAAGGTTCATAATATTTCTTTTATCTCTTACCAGTTACATTCCCTTTGGGCCTTCAACCCCTTCTTCCCAGGAAATGAGAGACAATCCCTTCTTGGGTTAGTACACCCAAAAATACCAAAAGATAAGGAGACGAGGGGATGAAGTGTGAAAAGTGACAAGTATGGTTAGGAATGGCACAATGACTCCTCAAGGGGACCTCCTAGTACAAAACCCATCCCTAGGGGTGACCACTTACTAGGGCACAATGTCAACCACCAAAGTGAAACAAGGCAAAGAGCATAATTTCCAAGCAGACATTATGTAATCCAAAGCAACTTTAAATGCAACATACTTAAAATGATTCAAATATTGAAATGACACTCACCATAATACCTGGCTTGTACCTCATGGAGCAAGACCCAATGTATTCCTGGAGCAAGCTAATCTGGTGGATACCATTGTGATGAATGGAAGTGAGGTAGGCCTTTGTCTGTGCAAGTGGACATTGCCAACCATCTATCTCTCTATACTCCATGTTTGCAACCTGAGGGCCTCGAGACATCATCTCTTTAGTTATCCCTAGGAATTGGGGATAACATATGGCTCCTACTTGGGGACATGTACTCACCATAGAGTGCATGAGAATTGCGACATCTCTTGGTGGACTTGTGCCTACACGCATTGAAACAACAAATTGTTAAGTGTAGGATGGATTACTCATCCTTTGTCCATATAATCAAAACCAAAATCTCCAAAAAAATGACAACTAATCTAGAAAAAAAAAAATTTGTATTTTTCATATATAAAACATGTAAATCAATAATGTAAGTAGAGAAAAATGAAAATCAAAGATGAAATGAAACTAAGATACTATGAGCAATCAATATGAAAATGCAATAAATCAAGATGACCTACCTACTTACCTGGGGCCTCGGCCTGAAGAAATCAAGTACCTTGAATGTAGGGCCAGAGAAGAGACCCTTCCATTGGTAATGGCATCTTTCTCCCATCCAAGGTTGTTAAGTGGTATTTCTCTTTCTTAGACTTCTTCTTGATGATGTAAGGGCCAAGCCAAGAGTCATCATCCTTTTGATCATATTTAGGATTTCCCTTCCTCTTATCCCACATGAACGCAAGACTTCATTCACTATAGTCGATGTAAGGTATATTCTCGATGTAAGGATAAGAAGGAGGTTCTGTGTTGACTACATATTTAATGGCTTTCTCACATTCCTTGTTTTCTTTATCTTCTTCCTTCTTCAATATCTTGATGGTTCCTAGTTCTGTCCCTTGGAACTTTGCAAGCTTGTCCTTGTATTCATTCATTCTTGGAAGTAGTGTATCTATGGAATCTTCCTGTGCAAAATTCAAGTCCCATGGATCATACTCAATGATCTGGCAAGGTACATCAAAGTCACAATCACTTGTGTAATCAAGATTGTTGAGATCCATCACATGCTTCTCAACCCTCTCCCGACTATATAGAATCTCAAAAGTACCATCCCCCATGGGAATATGTGCATGGGTGAGATCCATACTGAGAAAACTCCCAAGAACAATGAACCGGCTTCTTGATAGAATAATTCCCCAAGCATCTAGAAGATCAATCACCACTATGTTCATAATGAGGCTGATATGAGGAAAATCAATCGGGTAAACTTCAACATCTTCACAAAGTCCATAAACCTTGAACTTCTTGAAATCAATTCCACAAACATTCCCATATGGTCAGGTTGTCTTTAGACCAATTTGTTCCATCACCTTTAAGGAAATTACATTTGCAGATGCCCCAGAGTCCAACATACAATTGTTCAAACATAGACCATTTATTCCCAAAGAAAGATAGAAGGGAGAGTTGTCATCCTTTTTTCGATCAAGATACATAGTATTCAAAATTACTAAAGGATCCTCCTTTTCAACTAGTATGTTCAATAACTTCAAGACTTCTTTCCTTACAGATAGGATCTTTCACATTTATATCACAGGGACTATCATATTCAACTTCCCAAACATGGTAGACACGTCTATGTTCAACTGAATATCCTCTTCTGCTGAAGTTGGCTCTAGGAGCAACTCAAGGACCGGAGGTGGAGGTGGTGGGACCACCTTATTTGTAGATGGAAGAGGAGCTCCCACTTCTAGATGAGGTGGGGTTGGATGTTGTGGAGGAGGATTTGAGGTCTTGTTCCTCCTAGCATATTTCAAAATTTATTTTTTTCTCAATTCTTTTCTCTAATCCTCTATTTACTGATTTAGCACTAGAATTCGTCCTTCCCTGGCTCCTCTTTTTGTAACTTCATCGATATGTTCCTTAGTGATATATTATTCTTGGAAATTATATATCATTTCCATTAAGTTCATACTATCATGGGAATCTTCATCACATTGGGGAAATTCATCCTCCCAATGAGATTGTTGACATGGAGAACACCATGGTGTTTCTTCTGTGTTGACCATTCCAATCGGGTTCAATGTATCTCAAAATTACGTTTACCAATGCAAACAATTTATTTCTCTAATGCAATAAATTATTAGTACCTTGCCAAATGGGTTATAGAGTATTCTTGTATTAGGTTATACCTACTAAATATCAAGGGGTGTAAGCCCTTTCACTTCCTTGAGATAGTAACCCTAACAAGGTAAAGTCTAGGAGGGTATAAACCCTTTTACTCCTCCTAGCAACTTTTGCAATAGCCTTTTCAACAAAAAATAATGATAAAACTTGGTAAAGGGTGTATTCCCTTATACTCCTCCAATAATCTAGCCAAAAACAACCATGGAACAAGAAAGAAAACTAACAAAGTGTAGATTTTCCTTACCAATTCCAAGAAATGCCAAGACAAATTCCAAGAAATGCCAAGACAAAACCCTAGTTACCAAGCAATTTTCAACACAAAAGAAAGAGAAAGAGCCTCCAAGAGTAGCGCACCACTTCACTTCATTAGACAAGAGACAAACCATATCACAAGAGAGAGAGAGAGAGAATGATTTTTCCCAAGAGGGGCGCAAATTTCAACCAAATAGTCTTCTCACAATAGGAGAGCTATGATAAAATGAAAAGAGTTTGATCTCTATTTATACAATTCTTCTAAAAAACTGTTCGTCCACTTAACTTAGGGTAAACCAAAAACAAGGGATATGTTTCCCTTTATTTTTCCCCTTTACATCATAAATTAAAATTTAACTTTAAAAATTGCACATAAGAAACCCTAAAGATGATGTCAACCCTCTCTAGGGTGACATTTTGACACTTTTAGCAAGTCGTTGAGCAAAGGGAGGAGGTCGTTGGGCCTCCTAAGGATCCTCCTTCGTGTGCTAGTCTCATCAAAGGGTACTCCTCTTCAAAAATTCCAAGTTTCCATCAAAACACATCATCACCACCAAAACCCTAGCCCTAGGGTGACAAAACCCTAGCCCTAGGATGACATCAAGCTCTTCAAAGTGACATTTTGGCCCCCAAAGGTATATCATTAGGCTTGTAGAGGATAGGTGAGATCCTCCATGGTGTCTTTCAAGCCTCCACGAGCTATAATCATCATCTGGTGTGTGGGCCATGGTATCCAACCTATGGGCTTCATGCCCCAAGGTATCCCAAGCTAGGCCCGTTCTTCCAAAGTTGTCCACCAAGTAAGATCTTGCAAAGACAACGGATGCGCCCTATAAGTATGTCAATTCAAATGCATCATGATAAGTAAATCAAGTCCATAAAAAATCCACCCAAGCATGTGCACCAAAAACCACCTTGTCAAACTAAACAAGTGCTCAAAGATGTTATGCAATTGGCCAAGTTCATGTATGGAAGGCTTAACAAAGTGACCTATTGGGTGAGTCATTCCTCAAGTCAAGGAGTATTTCCCAAGTGAACCCCCCTCTAATCCATGTGGAGAAAATGAATTGGATAAGGGAAATACTTTTGGGCATGGGGTTCATGACATACAAGGCACCATAGTTTCTCATTTATGGGTGCCTTCGTAGAGGGGGTGTTGCACCTTCGTTTTCAATGCATCCTTTTTCCAAGCCCATTCAATGCCATTAATTAATTA
>CBVK0100247814.1:0-15657 GCA_900067695.1 Picea abies
GCATCCTACGTCGATGTCTCACTCACAAAGAAGTAGTTATCGTGCTTAACGATTGCCATACTGGAGAATGTGGAGGTCATTTGTCTGGGTTGGCAACAACCCAAAATATTTTACGAGAAGGTTACTTCTAGCTGACACTAATCAAGGATTTATCAAGTCAATCAATAAGTGCCACCTGTGCCAGATCTTCTCTTGGAAGATGAGGGCACATCTCGATCCCATGTTTCCTGTCATCACAGTTGGTCCCTTCACCAAGTGGTGGATTGATTACATTACATGCATCCCTCCTTCAGCAAGGGGGAACCATTATATCATTGTAGCCATAGACTACTTCACGAAGTGGGTCGAAGCTATGCCAATGTTGAAAGATGATGGAGAGACTGCAGCTCTTTTTTTATTCAACCAGATAATAGCAAGGCGTCCCGAGGGAGATTGTCACTGACCATGGTAGTCACTTTTAGAATTATATGATGATCGATTTAACATCAAATCTTGGGTTATGAAAAGAACATTCATCACCCTACTACCCCCAAGAAAATGGTTAGGTGGAAGCTGTAAATAAATCTCTTAAGACCATCCTACAACAAACGATCAACTCAGCCAAGTCAAATTGAAATTTGATGTTATACTCGACATTATGTGCTTACCGAATGTCTGTTAAGACTGCAAATGATTTATCACCTTTTCAACTCGTTTATAGGCTGGAAGTAGTCTTTCCTATCAAATGTCAGATCCTGTCCCTAAAGTTGGCAGTACAATTATTGCCAAACACTTCTCCACTTGAAGAATGGTTAGTATACCTTGAGTGGCTCAATGAGCAGTTTCATTATGCAACCCTGGCCAATGAGGCTCACAAACATAAATTCAAGTGTCAGTATGATAGGTCCACGCGCCATCAGAGATGTGTATAAGAGACAGTTGTCATGGTCTATGACCAAGATAAGGACCCCCTAGGGGTAGGAAAATTAAAACCCATGTGGTTCAGACCTTTCATCATAAAAGAGGTTCTAAAAAGGGGCACTTATTGTCTAGTTGACTTTGAAGGGAGTGCTTTGGTAGAGCCTAGAAATGGACTTTACCTCAAGAAGTATTACTCATAGGCAGGTCACCATGGGTAATGTTTTGTAACATATGTATAGTCTTTGTACTATTACTTTCTAGTTTCTTTTAGTGTTATGGACGTGTCGTTTTTTATGTTATCTTTCATCACTATGGCAGATGTCAAGTGAATTCGAGGTGTTCATTGGGTACGTAGACGGTGCTAGTTGGTACACTCGGAGGCTTGCCTTCATAGCTTGGGTAATTTTTTCACCTCGAGGCCAATTATTATCTTCTGGAGGTATATGCTTAGGTGACACCACAAATAATGTCGGCGAGTATAGTGCAGTTATTGAGTTGCTTTGTGACGCCTTGTCATTTGGTATCTCTCATCTCCGGGTCTATCTCGATGCTCAGTTGGTTGTGTAAATAGAGCTCACCATGTTCATGATCTGACTTTACACCAACGATTCCTTAGGGTATGTCTATTAGAACGAAGCTTTAATTATATTACATATTTTCATGTTCCTAGGAGATTAAACCAAATTACAGATACTCTAGATAATCAAATTTTAGATTGGCATCTTGCACACATATGAAAGGACATACACATAAACATGTAAATACATTTTTAAAGGCAAAAATGATCCATAAGAAACAAAAATACATAAAAATCCATATATAATATCATAGTCACCAGAGTACATAGGTGGACGTAAGTGCCTCAAAAATATGACCAATAATGAGTCGTGGGTCTTATGCCCTCAAAAAATATATACAAGTAATGCTCTCGACATGTGAAAAGTCTAACTAAGGTCAGGGCTTGTGGGCCCTGTTGTACTGATCAACAGCGTTTGCAAAATGCCAAAAAAATCAGACCCACATCCATGGTGCCCCCACTACTTGAGGTTGCATAGATGGTGGTAGATCCTCAATCTCTGCCATAGGGACCGTGCGAGTGAGCGTAGTAAAGTTTCACTAGACTTAATATCATAGTCACCAGAGTACATAGGTGGACGTAAGTGCCTCAAAAATATGACCAATAATGAGTCGTGGGTCTTATGCCCTCAAAAAATATATACAAGTAATGCTCTCGACATGTGAAAAGTCTAACTAAGGTCAGGGCTTGTGGGCCCTGTTGTACTGATCAACAGCGTTTGCAAAATGCCAAAAAAATCAGACCCACATCCATGGTGCCCCCACTACTTGAGGTTGCATAGATGGTGGTAGATCCTCAATCTCTGCCATAGGGACCGTGCGAGTGAGCGTAGTAAAGTTTCACTAGACTCATCTCAACACCCTCTCAGCTTCCCCAACTAGAAGCTCTCCTACTGCTGTTGGTCCCCTTGCGGCGGTAGGTGCGGCCCCTGGCCAAGGACAATGCTTGTTCCTCACATAATCCACAGGTTGCACTGGGCCCACATCTGCACACAACAAACACATATCCGTCAAATACTCTGGTATAAGAAAATGATGATATATAACAAAAACAACATAAAAATTACATATGTTTCACAAAAAAAAACACCAAAGTTCAGGAGGCTTAACCCTTGTTTTTAAAAAAAAATCCATTCAATAAGGGGGTCCATGTGGGCTGTAATGTTGACAGTCGTGTGTACATGCGTGCAGTTTTTATGCTTCCTGAATGTACACGCAACCTGTCCTAAGACAACCCACGTGGACATAGGGCCAACCTTTTAAAGGTCGACGCCCCCCCAAAACTTGGAACCCAAAGAGAAAATAAATATTTAAATTGCATGTTGACAGTCGTGTGTACATGCGTGCAGTTTTTATGCTTCCTGAATGTACACGCAACCTGTCCTAAGACAACCCACGTGGACATAGGGCCAACCTTTTAAAGGTCGACGCCCCCCCAAAACTTGGAACCCAAAGAGAAAATAAATATTTAAATTGCAAGATGAGAGAGTTTGTACTTACTTGGTCCAGACATATGGTCATTTCATCCACTATAGCTCCTGGAATCACCAGTTTTATCAAAGGAGTTTTTTTTCTCCAGATTCAATTTGAAGGAGTGCTTGAAGAAGTTTCCAACACACCCAATTATCTTCCAGTGGCTTCCAACAATGCACATGGACACCATTGATCGATACAGAGTTCGGTTTACTCCAACATATGAATCAGTCTAATTTATTGCTAGTAGCAGTTTTTAGTTTTTGAATTGCAAGAATATTTTAGATTAAGGAATAATAAGTTGCCTTTTATGTGTGATAAGAACCACTCATTTTTTGGTTAAGTCAATCCTGAAGTATACATTAATATACTCTACTAGTATTTTATTTTATTCAATAAGTTGTTTTACAATTGGTAGTGTAGAGTTAATCCTCAGTCCCAGATGGACAAGAGCCTCTACAACTTTGATAAATATGTAATTTTTGTATGTTTTGAGGGTTAGTTTTTTGGGAAAATAATATCAATACATAAAACTGGTAGAACCTAGTATATGCATGGATCAAATCTCTCCACCTAGTGAATATAATCTTGATGACCATGTGTTTTGTCCAAATCTTCGTGTGTTTTTATCTTATATTCAATGAAATTTTTTATTTGTGCAAAATACATTTCATTTCCCTTAAGATATTATATAACTCATATTTACTGATATGAAACATGTAAAACAACTAATGCTTTACTAAAGATTTGCTTTTATTGCAACTTGTGGGAGTAATTGTGTTTAGATACATGTTTAATGCCTTGAAATAACATTTTAAGACTTAAAATTCTTACAACATATTATTCATTGAGTGGTTTGTTGTTTCCCTTTGTTTTTACTTCCATCATCTCACTTGTCTGTCATTTGTGTGCCACCAGCCAAGGAGGACCCTCATCAATATAATTCTTCCAACCCAACCATTTTCTTGTGTTGGTAACCCAACGCTCCAATTAACCAACAAAATCAAATAACTAAAAAACCAACCATTCCAAAACTTGAGGTGGCCTAGATTTTCCCTTTAGTATTCAGGTGCACACTTTAGGACCAAAAACACTATTAATCCATATGGTCAAAAATAGAAAAGATAGGGTAAAACTATATAAAATGGGTAAAAATAATCAATTAATAGTAAAAATAAGAATTTGTTACTATATAATTTGATTTTTTCATGCACATAGTGCTTTTGAGGCCATTTTGGTCATGATATTCCACTAAAGATTTCAGGAGCTATGATCATACAAATCAGAAAACATCTGGAGCAAGTAAGTGCCTATCCTATGTTCTTCAATTTCCATGGTTTAGTATTAATTTTAGTGCTCAAAATTTAAGTTTAAGAGATCGTAACTTTGAAACTAGGGTGTACGCGAGTTGTAGTTTACCTGGCTCCAAATCTGATCCCTAGAGTAGAGATTACTCCACATGGAATACATAATCCAACCATGTCATGGTGGACCGAGCTGATGAGGCATATGGGAGGTGGTATGGTGCCAACCCCCTACAATGATGAGTTCTTTCATTGGCGGCGATGACAGGTCATATCCATCGATGACTATCCCTATGAGGGGATTGACTATTAAGGGGACCATGACATACCATTTCCACCACGATCTTACTTTGGAGAGACCAGTGAGTTTTATTTTTATATAATTCATTTTTTGTGTTTTTTTATTTGATAAATGCAAATATTTTTGTATGGTATCATGTATTAATGGATATTTTCTTACTCAAACGTATGTCCATGATGACCAAAAGGGTATCCACAACATTGATTGTAATATCCCCAAAAATAACTTTTTATTAAATCCGAAAATGCTTAGGAAATTATTTCCATTTTTGGTAAATTCTGAATTGGAAAATTATTGCCATTTATGGCAATTCCAAATTTCGAATTTAGTTAATTGTAAATTACGATTATGACTATTGGGTAAAGATTTGATATGTCCCAACCAACTCTATGACTATGACACTTGTAAGAAACACATATTATTATAATTATTGTTGAGAGACAAATGGAACAACTAGGTTAAAAATTAGCTGACCATGACTCCATGACTGGGAAACATGTTGGAACTACCTCAGGGATGAATGTTACAAGTGGAAAATCAAGAATTTCTCCATTGGAAGCCCCTGAAATCATGGATTTGAAAATCTGTGAAAATTACCAAGGGGAAAAGACCTAGGTACAAATGCTTGTGGATATATAGCATATGGGAGGAGGCAGGACGTTGCCTAGTATGTTGGGGGGAAAAATAGTTATCACTTTCTATTATGAACACTATTTTTTGAGTGTGAGGCAAGGAGAAGTTTTATGAAACTAAAGGACTATAGTTGAGGAGGAGTTTTGGAGATTCTCCCTCATGGATTCATGGTTAGGCTAGGGGGTGATCAAAGCAAGTAGATTGGATGTTTCGTTCTAAGGTTGGGAGGAACTTGGTTGTTCCTTTTGTTGTCCCGGATTTCATTAAGATAAGTACTCCTACCTATTGTTTGATGAAATGTTTTACTGTATGATGGTTAAGTAAAATAAAAATGATTTTTAGGATGAACCTTGAAAGTTGATCATGTTAATGAATAAAGTAATAAGGTTACTGGATGTTGGCTGGTTAGGTACAGTTTTAGTTGTTAAATTTAGTACTATAACTGCTATGTATTAATTGTTGTAAATTCCATCTGAAGTTAGCTAACAAACACAGTTATGGAAAACCATGGTGTGCCAGTTATGATAGGAAACTAGGAGATACCTGTAAATTAAATAAAATATCATTTCAGATCTATTTTTTAATCCCTACCAGACATGTGGATCACATACACATAAATGTTCAGTTTCAAATAACATTAAACTGTACAAATGCTAAAGGAAATTTTGGAAGTGAACTTGAGATTTACATATATTTCTAGATATATTGTTGTAGGTTAAATACACAGAACTGTGTTAGATAGTTGAGAATACTAGATAGTGCAAGGCCAAATGAGACATAGAATAATTATCCATATATGATAGGACACTATATATGTATGTATGTATGTATGTATGTATGTATAGTTGTTGTACAAAATATTTCATAGTACTCTACCTCCAAGTACTCATATAGTAAGGTTATGAATGCTTGGACACATGATAAATGGAGTAAATATTTCATTATTATTACTATGCCCTTTGTATGAAATTGTACAATTCAATTATTCAACAAACAAATTCCTTTGTTCGATATACAATAACACAAGAGTAAAGGCTCATTAAATTAAAATACATAAATTATGTTCGTCTACTAGAATCGGATCAACAAGTAAATAGGTATTCAAACTTTACAAAATGCTATGATTTATAACAATTGAAAACATTGAGATCTTATTTAAAAAGGTGGTTTTCCCTTCCAGTTCATTCTTTAATGGTTACAGAGATAAATAATTCAGTCATCTATATAAGCCTGAATAAATTTGTCCACAATGATATATTTCTAAGGAAAAACCGTATCATTCCTTAGAACATAGAGTACACTTTTAAGAGATGTAAAATGAAAACCAAATACCTTTTCTTGCTCATGGATATGTCCTGAATCCAGTGATTTTGAAGGTCGATATTCCTGTAAGGAAATCATAAATGCATAATTAGAAATTGTCCAACATAATTTAAATGAGTATATAACATAATTACTAGAGTGAATTACAGAATGAATTTATAATAGGAGTTCACTTAACTTGGGAATTGGGAAAGATGATGTTCTTCTTCCATTCGCATCCTTGTTGAGAAACGGTCCACAGGCCAAAGGGGTGGAGTGGACCAAAGACTTCCTGATGGGTACCCTCGCAACAACAGGGGTCACATCATTAGATTGATAACTGAATTTTCCCTTAATCAAACTTTTCAAGAAATAAGTAAACAATAAATAACCCATCAAGAACTGCATAATCCGAGTTCAAAGGGTTGCAAAGTATGCGCATGCTAAATACATTAACTAAAGTCTAATTATCGATTTAATTACTCTATGCTGAAAGGAATGCATTACTCAAAGATTTAAATAGAGATTTAAATATTGCGTGACGAATGACACGCATCAAACATTTTCTTTTCACCACAAACAACATTATTGATTGAAGGAAAAGCGTTATTTCCAGTTTAATTACAAACTTAAACATTGTATGCTGGAGGGCGCATATTAAACAAGTCGTTCAGTGCACAGGCCCCCATTTGATATATATATATATATATATATGCCGAAAAGAAATACAGTAACCAGTTAAAAGAAAAAATATAGACACAGGAGCCAACTAGTGGAGTTGTGAAAGAAACTATAGATCGGTGGATTCCAAAGAAAAACTCAGTATCATAAATAACCAATAGAGATAATAAAATGTCACAAAATTTGTTTGAAATAGATTTGTCTTTACCAAACAGAATGGAACATTCAATACACAGTATGGAACACTGAAATATAGACTGAGAATATATATATATAATTCAAGATCTCTAGACAGTCCATGAATTTCAAGGTGACTCCAAACCCCAAGTCGAGAAGATACTTCAAGTTAGGGTAAACGCCATCACCTAGGCCTAAATCGATTTACCACTCATTATAAATCTCCTTTGAGAATTTCCAAGTAAGCTTCCTATACCTGTGAAGTCGGATACTTGAGACAAGTCGCAGGAGCTCACATCTATGTCATGCTCTGTAAGGCAATGGAGGACCATTACAAGATTTACCGGGGAATGACAAAAGAAACCTAACCTAGAGTTTTAGTATGTGTTACTTATGAAAAACGATGGAGGATGAACTTAATAACATTCATGTTGGTATTCCTAAGTCAAGACATAAAAAAAATCAACCCACGTTACATGACTGTCGAATCAGTGGAAAACTAGAACAACGAAAGGTTTTCATCGTAAGAGACTAAACCTTAAGTTACTAGAGTCAGAGAAAAATATAAGTATTATCCAAATCCTGGAGAGTAGCACCTCGAATGTTTAAAGAGCAATGAGAATGGAAAAACGCAATAAACAAAATTATGAAATAATCACAGAAGCATCCAAACACACGATTGACCCTTCCTACACCCTACAGGTAATCTTGGTAATGGAATTTGGGGAAAAAATACCTAGTACGAGGGTCAACCAGTTGGTGGTGTGACAATCTTTTGCCTACACGGAGAAAGAAGCCTTCCCATCGCTAGAGTTATACACTGTGTGTAGTTATAGGGTTTTTGCAAAGGCCATTTCTTCTGAAGTCACACATCACAATCAAATAATGAACAATAGTCTCGGGAAAAACCATTTCCTAATGGATTAATGGTGAGAGTTATGCATTTTACCTAGACCATGTGATTAGGGTAAGGTGCCAGAAACTCAGTGGGCACGCAAGTCGAATGATGCGCCAAAGGGTATGCTACAGGAAATAATTCAATGTCGCAGACAGAGCTATTAAGTCATTACAGTTACATCTCTAGGGTTCTTGTCAACATTTATGGTAAAAGGAATGAAAATCTAGTTAGGGTTATGGTTTAGTTTTCCAAGATGGTTGTTTTTGTTCTTGGTTATTATATACCGAATTGATGATCCTTACACTAGATTCAGTCACCATTGGATCGTCAGACCAAATAAGAATGAGTAGTATGTGCCAACTGTGAACCATAACCACCTAAGTTTAACGTTATGCACACTGAGATCATAATAATAATGACTATGTGTAAGAGGGACACTTCCTGCATGCGAACTAGAGTGGACCTACTTTACCCTATAATCGTTGTGTTTACATATTAACAAAAACTAAGCTCATGGTACATCGTATGAGTTCATTCAGGTAGAATGTAAATTTTAAGGAATACACATTTTTTTTTATAATCATTATATATATATGAAATAGAAAATATAAGATGAATATATATATCTATATTAATGTTATGTAAACATAAGGGAATTATCAAGGTATATGTATATTTATGTATATGATTATGTTATACAAGTAGCTTTAAATACCAAGCAAAATAATGGTTAGCTAGTAGGATTACTAATTCACCATGTTGTTATGAATGGGGTTGAAATAACCAGAGATAAATACTTATAAGTAACTTGAAACTGTGACAAGGATAAGTATGTGTTTGTTAGGAAGTATAGTTAATGAATGCTTGAAAGGTTGGAATGAAGAATGATCAACTCTAGGAACCCCTAGTAATTTTTTTTTTTAAATTGGTAAATTTGGGGAACATTGCATATGGTATCAGAGAAAAGGTTACAACACTTGGACCTTAAACAGGGCCAAAAATATTTTCTTAGCACATATTTTATGTTTTATGAAAAAACTAACAAAACAATCACTCTTACAAACAAAAAACATTTATTTCTGTCATGATCATGGGAACACAGAATGAAGCAAAGATATGACTCGAGGAGAATCCTAAGAAAAGAACTTTTGAAGAATAGAGGAAGAACAGTGATGGAAGTTCACCTATCGAGGTTCTAGAAACTATGAGAAATCTCATTGTGGAACTACAAGTTTTTAAAGCAAACAATGAGAAACTGAAAAAAACACAACAAGAAGAACATGAAATAAATGAAGTATTATTGCGTAGCATAGTAACAAAGAAGAGACTGAAGGAAAATAATGAGGAATAAGAGGTCAGTAAAAGGGCCTCCAAAAATGATGGTCCTGAAGGAGAAAAGGGGACAGCTCTTCCGAAGGTACACCATCAACATAAGATAAAACAAACACAGGAAGAAAAAGAAAACAGGCGAACCACCTTGAGAGAGAGTTTAAGAAAATCAAACCATCCACCTTTGGTGGGGAATACAGAGCAGGGGAGGAGGATGAAGCATGGTTATTGGACATAAAAAAGTATTTCCAAATCTACAACTATTCTAGCAATATGAAGGTCAGAATGGCCATCTATAACCTGAAAGAAAAAGTAATCATATGGTGGCAGGACCTGAAGTTGGCCAAGGGCCTAAAATAAAAATAGATGGAGTGGTTGGATTTTAAGAAACACTTTAAGAAACACTATTTATCTGAAAGTTACTATGAAAGGAAAAACAAAGAATTTTATGAGCTACGACTTAGTCAAATGGCTATGGATGACCTGATAAACAAATTCTTGGAATTATTAAGGTTCATGCCTTATATCCGAGAGGACAAACTTAAAATCTAGTCATTCCTAAGTTGTTTACCACAGTCCTATGAGGACATAATCGAATTCGACAACCCTAAGTACTTAAGTGAAGTTTTCAGGAAGGCATGAATGTGTTACGACCAATACAAATAGCGGTCGAAATTTCCCAAGGCTTGGAAGGATAAGAAACAAGACCGAATGAAGTAGCGAAAAAAGGGATATCAACCAACCCCTTTCTGGAACGCAGTAAAGAGTTTTCCAAGGAAATATTTTTACTCCAACAACTAGAACACCCAAGGAGGTTGAAAACCAGTCAATCTAGGAAAAAATAAGTTCGGGGACATCCCCAGAGAACCATTAAAATGTTGGGATTGTGGAGAGCCTTACTTAAGGAGGAGCTGACCACGTTTGACTTCAACAGCTAGGACTACGGTTCACAACCTATGGGAAGCCTATATAGTGGGAGATGTGAGAAGGATCTTACATCAGATCAATGCAGTCATGGATGGCCGATAAGATGATCACCAGTCCACTGTAGTGGAAATTGAGGGTAAAATTAACAATACTCGTATTTCTGTTTTAATTGATCTAGGAGCTACATTGAGTTATGTCACTCCTGGTGTAGTGGATTCAAATAAACTTAAGAAAACAAGACATGCAAAATCTTGGCTAGTACAAGTAGCAAAAGGAACAAAAAGAAAAGTATTTGATTTTATTTCTGACTGTGAGTTCAGTTTAGGTGATCAAAACACCAAGATAAATCTGAATATTCTACCGTTAGGGTCTTATGATATAATTATCATAATGGACTAGTTAGAAAGGAATAAAGCAATTTTAGATTGTTATGAAAAATCACTCAAGTATAAATACGAAAATGACATTGTTATGACAATACAAGGCATACAAAAACCAGTCTCAGTTAAGCAGATTTCAACAATGCAATTTAAGAAGTGCATGAGAAAAGGTTGTCAAATTTATGCTATCCAAGTGACAAATCTGTTGGAAAAAGAAAATAAACCAAGCTTAGAGGATTTTGTCTTCTTGCATGATTTTAGAGATGTGTCTGTTGATGAGATATTTGAATTACCCCCAAGGAGAGAGATAGACTTTTCTATCAATCTGCTGCATGTTTCAACCCCTATATCTAAGGCACCCTACCGAATGAGTTTACAAGAGGTAACAAAATTAAAGATTCAACTACAAGAACTGTTGGACAAGGAATACATCCAACCAAGTGTCTCACCATGGGGAGCACCAGTCTTTTTTGTTAAAAAGAAAGACAAAACTCTAAGATTATGTATTGACTACAAAAAATTAAACAAAAATGACTATTAAGAAAAAATACTCCTTACCTAGAATCAATGATTTGTTCGATCAAGTAGGTGGGGCAAAGATTTTTTATAAATTGGATTTAAGATCTAGTTATCATTAGGTTAGAATAAACTATGAGGACACAAGTAAGACACCATTCATAATGAGATATGGACATTACGAATTCATTGTTATACCGTTTGGTCTCACTAATGCGCCAACGACATTTATGTGTTTAATGAACAAAATTTACAGTCAGTACCTGGATAAGTTTGCTTTGGTATTTATTGACGATATCCTAGTGTACTCTAAAACATAACAAGTACATGAAGAACATCTAAGGATAGTACTGCAAACTTTAAGAAAACACAAACTGTATGCTAAATTCAACAAGTGTGACTTTTATCAAAATAAAATACAGTTGCTAGTAGATGTAATATCTGACGAAGGTATTGGATTCGATCCTGAGAAAATAAGAGCCATCATGGAATGCTCGATCCCTAAAGACGTATTGGACATCCGGTCATTCATGGGAATCACCAGATATTACTGCAGATTTATAGAGGGATTCTCCAATATTGCATACCCTATCACATCATTACAAAAGAAGGGAACCAAGTTTAACTGGTCACATAAATGTTAGGGTGGTTTTAGTAAGTTAAAGGAATTGTTAAGAACCCCACCCATTTTAAAGGTAGAAGATCTGGACAAAGACTTCATAGTCTATGTGGATGCGAGTAAACAAGGTTTGGAAGGTTTCCTAACTCAAGAAGGGCACGCTATTTGTTATGAGTCCCGAAAACTAAAAGAGCATGAACGAAACTATGTCACTCATGAATTAGAGTTAGCAGTTGTCATCCACACATTAAAGATGTGGTGACACTATATAATGGGCATAAAGTTTCTGTTTTTGACTGAGAACTGTGGTGTGAAATTTTTTTTTAGTCAACCAAACCTCATTGCAAGGCAAGCAAGATGGTTGGCCTTCTTGAGCGAATTTGACTTCGCGGTAAGACACATAAAGGTTAAAGAAAACAAGGTGGGTGAAGAGTTAAGTAGAATAATTCATGGGCTGTTTGAAATAAAAATTAGTAGGGATGAAAGAGATCATGAGCATAGGATAAAGACTGCAAGTAATAATTATGAAAATTACAATAAAACAGTGGCATATTTACAAAATAATGCAGAAAATTTAGACAGAACAAATATGAGTTTGGACAAAAATGGTCTACTAAGATTTAAAAACAGATTATACATACCATATTTTGCTGAATTAAAGTTAACTATTTTGGATGAAGTACACAAGAAACCATATTCTGGTCATCTGGGATACCATAAAACGGTAACAACACTAAGGAAGTTGTTTTATTGGCCTAATATGAAGGGCGAGACAACATAACACTTATCTAAGTGTCAATATTGTCAACAAGTGAAAGATGAACACCGGCATCCAGCCGACCTATTGCAACCTCTACTTGTGCTGGAATGGAAATGGGAGTCTTTATCACTAGATTTTATTAGAGGTTTGCCTAGAACTAAAAAACAAAATGATTCAATTATGGTAGTAATCAATAAGTTGAGTAAGTCTACCACTTTCTTCCGGTAAAGTCTACTTTTAAAGCTATTAACATTGCTAAAATATTCATGAAAGGAATTTTTAGACTGCATGGTATTCCTAAAATGGTGATTTCAGATAAAGACGTAAAATTTACATCTACATTTTGGAAAGAATTGTTTCCAGGGTTAAATACTAGCTTGAATTTCATCACAAGTTATCATTCAAAAATAGATGGGCAGACTGAATGAACAAACCAAATTGTGGAAGATATGCTACGGATGTACGTAAGAACAAAACCAAGCAAGTGGGAAGACTACCTGCACTTGGTGGATTTTGTGTACAACAATGGTTATCAAACATCAGCTAAGATGAGCCCCTTCGAAGTACTGTATGGTAGAAAGTGTACGAATCTGATTAGCTATGATAACCCATTTGACAGACTCATGGTGGGACCAAAAATGCTCCAGGAATGGAGAGTACGGTAAGAAAGGTACAACATAATTTAAAAGAAGCACATGATAGACATAAAATCTATGCATACCTAAAAAGAAGACACCATGAATTCCAAGTAGGAGACCATGTTTATTTAAAAGTCAAATCCAAATGAAGTTCACTAAATCTAGGGAACTGTTAAAAGTTGGCACCCAGGTTTTTTGGCCCATTCGAGATCTTAACTCGAATTGGACTAGTGGCATACCAACTTTAACTTCCTGCAAATCTAAAAATTCATAATGTATTTCATGTTTCTTTGTTAACAAATTATGTTCATGATCCTACTCACATGATCGATTGGAACATGGTGCAGGTGGAACCAGAAGGCGACTTCCAAGCAGAACCTCTGCACATTCTGGATAGGAGATAAATAACACTACGGAACATAATCATCGCCCAGGTAAAAGTGCAATGGAATCACTTTAGCCTTGAGGAGGTGTAGGAACCTTAAATTAATTAAGCCTAATAATACTCATAAATTTAAACAGCTAAGATTCTTCAATGCAAAAACAATAAGTAATTTCTTTCATTCAACATATAAGCAACAAAAATTTAAATAACAACATGCTAATAAATTTAATTTAACCATCACATGTTCATGAGCGTGCGTACATAAAAATACCTCTGTCTAATGTTAAATTCCTGATTGTCCTTTCTGTTGCTCTACCCAGACTCTGCCAAGACTCTGCTTGATGCTCTGACCAAACCATGCCCAAAACCGACTAACCACCCAGCCAACTAGGAGCAACCTTTCCAACTCCCTAGCTCCAGGATTCTGTGAGGATTCCTGACCCCCGAGCCCAAAACTCCCAGCAATCCGGTGCCCCCTACAATAGTACAACCAACCTCCAAAACCAAACTCTCAAAACCATAAAATATCCCCTCCAAAACAGGAAATATGGTCCTTCCCTCAAAATAATGCTTCCTCCCCAAATTTTCATAATCCCTCTCCCGAAGGCCTCTGCCCAGTCATATCCTCCATTCACTGCCTCCTCCATAATTTAAGGCCACCCACCTTATCCCCCCATTTACTCCTTCTCCCCTATCATACGTAAAGTCTTATCATAAATAAATTAAAGTTATTAAGCCTTGAATTCTTTATCCAAACCTTTAAATGTGTTAAGTGCTCAATTAATTAATTAATCAAATTAATTAATTAATTAATTAATTTTATTAATAGTTAATCATTACTTAACTAATACACATTAAGACAGTTAACTAGTTAATTAACTTTACTTGATAACCCTATGCAACTATTTAACTAGGGTTGTTACATACACCCACCCTTCAGGAAACTTCATCCCGAAGTTAAGGTATTTTATGATACAAGGGAAAAGAGACATGGTTCACACATTCATAACAAATAACCATCATTATTAGTAAGTAAGCCAAGAAACTCATTCATACTAGTGTGTATGTACAATATATGCATGTGTAGCTAGTACANNTAACTATCACCCTTATAGTAATTTATGTATGCATCCAATCCAATCAACAAGACTATTCTTTTATAAAAGACAATAAACCAATCAAATGTTAGTGAAATCCTTTAATTACAATTATCTAGTTCAACAATTTTATTTAGACAACCGTGGTTTAGTTACGTAATTATGAATATTCATATATACACATTTTCTTTTTTTAGATGGGAAAAACATTAAATTCCACCATCAGACAAATCTCCATACTTTCTCTACTATTTCTACTCATCCTTCCTCCCTAACATACTTCCATCTTCATTCCTATCCTTCCTCTGCTAGACTATCTTGGAGTGTCAACTATATTTACCTAACTCCAAATAGAACCCGTAAGTGGAAGTGTCACTATCTTGACCAAGCTTCCCCAACAGACAATTGACAGTCATCATCACATGTCTAGGGGAGCGTGAGATAACACCGTCCTCCCATGACTTTAAGTTTCAGATGATAAATGGTGGGAAATGCCTCCACCCCTCCTAATCATAACTACGGTCCACACCCTACAATGGAATATACAATGGCACCATGTTGCTGGGAGTTTTGTCATCGTTTATTCAGTTTTGGGCAGTCTCGTCACCTGAAATACTGCACTGGTCCACATATCATAGCAATGCATCCAAAAAAATATAATTTCATATACAAATATTCATACCATAATGTTTATTGGCTAGTGGTCATGACATCCACTTTCATCATCATTATCCCTTGGCTATTTCATAGCCCATAACCTG
>CBVK0100247817.1:0-15653 GCA_900067695.1 Picea abies
GGGATTTCAGTATGGCCTTACAACTAAAATTAAAAAAAAAAAAAAAGAAGAGAAGAGAAAACAAAACTCAACCATCGCCCTTCCTTAATCTGTGTCTGCTTAATAAAACTGACCCCCATCGCCCGGATCTCCCAGTGCCCATCTTCCATATACTCGTCTAGTTCACTTTACCACATCGTCGTTCCTCCTCATAAATCCTCCTCTTCATTTTTGCGAAACATACACTTTCCCCTACTGGTTTACCTTCGCTTAAATCTCTCTTTGATCCTGAAAATACCGATACATTAATGGTCAATTAATTGATTTATTCAGGTTTATTTATAAAAAAAAAAGGGGGGATGAAAATATAAATAGGTATATTTATTTTTATGCAACTCTAAACCCATAAGTTAAGCTTGGGAAAGGGGAAATAAAAAAAAAGTTAAATATTAAACTAATAAAATGAAAAGGGGGATAGATAAATAATTAAATACATAAATAAATAGATAAATAATTAAATAAATAAATAAATAGATAAATATTGAAATGAGCGCACATGCTTTTGCTTTAAAAAAAAAAAAAAAAGTAAAATAAAAATAAAAATCAATTTGGATTTTACAAACGAATGAAACTAAAAGAATTGGAAAACCTAAGTGAAAAGAGAATTAGGGTTTGGAGGGGATAAAGGGAGGGAAGAAAGGAAAAGAAGGGGGCTTTTTGGCTTTTGGTTTTTGCTGAGATTGGATTGCTAGAGCAGAGGGGTGACTGACTGATTTCTGGTAGGAGTTGGGAAGCCTCAGCATTTTGTTGAGTGGTAGCTCAGCCTTGGAGGTGAGCTGAGGAGCTAGAGACTCCCTGGTTGTGTGTGGCCCCTTTGCAGCTTGGGGGGCTGAGGGGGAAGAAGAGTACCCCCAGCATTTGGCTGGGAGGTACCGGTGGGTACTTGAGGTCGGCAAGCAGGAGCAGGAGCGGCAATGGGAGCAGGAGCGGCAATCAGGAGCAGGAGCGGCATGGCGCGCAGACAACTCTGGAGAACGACGTTGTGGCAACGGTATGATCTTTCCAATGGTAGTTAGAATGCCTGGTAAGGGCGTTGTGTAGTTTATGAAAGGAATGCGTAATTTGTACTTATGGGTCTAGACTGTGTGGTTTTATTTTCCCTCGTTCTGGACTGTTGAAAAGAAAAATGTTTACTTCTCATAGTTTTGACTGTGTCAATTCCATTTAATCATTGTCCTGGACCATGGAGTGATTATCAATTCACGTTGCACCTTCCCTGCGTTTTATAGTCAAATTCCTCTGCATTTTATGGTGAGATCTCTGTGTGGGGTTTCATATTCCAGCGTTTTTATGCTTAAATCCACAGAGTTTTCATGGTGAGAGTCACTGCGTTTTTATAGTCTAATCCCTTTGCGTTCTGGGTGAACTTCTCTGCGTTATGGTTTCAATCCTGAGCGTCTCCTTCTGGCTGGGCGTTCGTTTCCCTCGAACGTTGATCTCTTATGGCTGAGAGTTTTCTCGTGTGTTGCTGGGCGTTGACAGTAGACTGTTGATATACCCTTTGCCTTCCGTATTGGCCTATCCTATCGGCTGGTGGTGGTGAGATGCGGAGTTAATAATCCCTGGACGTTGATCCCTTAATAAGAACCCTAACCCCAGACTGTCTTCGACGGCGAATGCGTATTAGTACCTTGGTCAAGGGTCAGCACCAAAACTAAAAGCCGGGTACCTGGATGTCGCCTTGATTTACTTGGTTGGGCCTGGGTTAAGAAATCCATCGACTTAGGTTTTATGACAGAAATCCGGGTTCCCTTCTCCATTCTGGTGCAGCTGGTATAGATTAGGATAAATTTGGTCGGTATACGCTACAGAATTAGGTGTTGATAATTTTGACATTGGAGTTGTATTTTATTATGGGTAGGTATATAAATAATAATAATTATGGGCATCGCGTGTTGATTTTTTTTTATGACTACCTTAGATAGAGCCAGGAGGAGGGCCTGCGAACTCCGTCGCCCAGGACCTGCAGCTTTACAAGGGACCTATGCCCAGCTCGGGCTCAGAACAGCAAGTACGCGATGCCTGCATTATTTAGCAATCGTGCTGAGCAGAACGCATCTGGCGCCTGTCAATTCGCCTTTTTATCTTAAGCATAACCCGTGCCGGAACTCCCAAAATACAAGTAATGCATTCATTTCTGGATGAAATTTTAGCATGCTAATATTCTGATCGCGGCAGGTTAAGATTAAGAAGTGATAACGTAAGGAACCAGGAGGAAATAACTGGTACAACGAATATTATGCTTGGCGCAATTAACCTAGGTCTGCATGCAACAGAGACCTGTAAACTAATTGGTTATTTAGTGATAATACAGACTTGAACGGAGGTGAAATAAAAATATTGTGTTAAATGTTTTTTTTATTTCCACTATTATTTGGACAGCCGAGATTGATTGCATTTAAATGTTTTTAATATTTGTTTTTCCTCACCAGTCGCCCTGAAAACCCTACCTAACGCCTTCTCCTCGACCTCCGTTGACGGAGTTGCACGCGGGCCTTTCACCCTCCCTCGACGAACATGTCAACGGTCTGCCTGTGCCCTCCTTGCCAGTCTCTGTCCCTTGATAGACTGTTATTTTTTCCAGATTGCCAGCTTGTTTAAAGGATCCAATGTGGTTCAATCGCTTTCCCGTTTCTTTAATTTTAGGGTTGCAACGAAAAAAAAAATTTGCATTTAATTAAAAGAAGAATTGTGGTCTTCAAGGCGAATGCATGGATGGTTGAAAATACATATTAATTATCCCTTTTACATAGCTGCTCTGTTATAAATAGGATACGCTGTAAATTGTCTTGGGTATCGTTTAAGACGAGCTGGATTCAGTTTCATATAAGGATGTCCAGGGTGTAACCCTCTTAACTTCCTTTGGCGCCTTCCTACCACCCTGGCACTCGACAAAAAAAAAACTCGGCCCTCCTTTCAAGATTTCCTCAACCATCGCTATCTCATTGAATAATTAACCAACTGTTGGATGCTTGAACACTGACATCTGTCTGTTGATCTTACAGGTGTTCTGCCCATGCGGTATTTATTTTTAGTGAACGTGGAAAATTTTTAAAAAGGGAAATACAATAATTGTTTTTATGATGATATGTATATATCGTGTAAAGTGAGGCTTGCGCGCGCGATGGGTGGAAACAAATAACATTAAGAGACTTTCTTTATATCCCTCTTTCGATTTATGATGCCGTTCGCCCTTAATGGTGGACTGTGGAGCTGACAGTCGGCCACGAGCTTCCGATGTTGCGGACGGCTGTGTTATCATTTCACTCCATTGACAGAAGGAACAATAACGTTGTTGTTACCATAATTTTAACTCAGAAGTAACTGGTTATTGTTGCCAGTTCAAATCTCAATTTGCCACGCAGATCGCCCCCTTATTTGCTGTTGGTAACCGAGCCGGCAGAATCCCTCCTTTTTCCCTGGCAGCATCCGACCTCTGACAATAGTGTTAATGCTCATTTAATTCATGACCGCGGCTGGATGTGGTTTCTGATGAAGAATCTTTTTGACGGTGATTTACACGTATATTCGGCCAGACTGTTTTCCGCTCAATTCTAAAATCTTTATTCTACCTGGATCAGTTATGCGCCTGTGTTAATGATTTTAATCTAGATCAAGATTGATTCCACGTGATTAATTTAGAATGATTATTGCAGGGAAGGTCTACCATTAAAGTTGAGAAATATACTTCCTTAAGGTTGTTAGATAGTCAAATTCTCCTACTATAAGATCCGAACCCTAAAGGTTACCCTGTTTATTAATCCTAGCGATTTTATAGAATGCTGAGTTATCTCGACCCGTTAGAATGTAGGTTAAGGATGCTTGAAGGATAGATAATTACCTTAATTTTACTCTAGCAGAATTCTTATCACAAACCCGAAATGAAATTAGGTTAGCGTGTGGGCCCAGTATGACCCTTTTAGGGTAAAGGTAATGTTGTTTATTTTAAGATATTGATCTTCAATATATTTAATTATATTTAAATGATTGTTTCCTATATTTAAAATGCGATGGTATATTTAACTAACGAAAGCTAATTATGATTGTTGCACATATGGAATCGTTGCATTTCTTATTGATTGATAAGGAGATTATTGTATGAGTAGATGGTAGTTAATTACTAATGTAATGGTTGAATATAGTTCTTGGGTGTTAGGGTTGTGAAAGTAAAAGTAAGGTTATAATTGTAACATCATAAATGGAAGGGTAATATGTTAATGGAGATAAGGGGCTACTAAATGTTATAGGGGTAAGTAATAAATGCAATATGTTCTGAGATTTATTGTTTCGAGAGATATCCGTAAGGTTAATTGGATTATATGTAAGGGTTATAATTTACATGTTACATAAAAGGGGATGGTAATGAATGGTTATAATAAAGGCTCTAATATCATCGTTTTTATATGATGGCTTATCATTAAGTGGTTAAGGTTAAGTGATTAAGACGGTGGCAAAAATAGTGGTTATATCATGGCTAAATTTTTGGTTAACTCTTAAGGGGTTAATATTATGGTTAAGGCTATGGCTTAATATTGTGGGTTGATGTTAAGCGGTTGATAGTGAGTGGTTTAAACATTGTGGTTAATGTGTGGATTATTATTGGGGTCCTAATGTTTGGTTTTAAGAATTGGAGTTTTTATATTACCGTTTAATTTAGGGTTTAACATTGCGAAGCTAATAATTGGGTTTTATTATTGTTAGGTCAAGGTGGTGGTTCTATTATGATTGTCATTTTCAGCAACGATATTATGACTCCATTAGTGATGGTGAAAACTTAAGTGAATGTTTTATCCTTTAAAAATTGCAATGTGATGGCATTTTAGAAGGAAAGGATATGGTGGTGTTTTGGCGAACTCGTGGTAAATCGCAATTGATGCATGACCCATAAAAGGTAGGGTCCGTGAATTTAAGTGGAACCAATAGATACTCCAGTAAACAGGGATTTCAGTTAACTAATTGTACTTTATTTAGGGTGGATATCCAGTCGATACTAGATTTTAAGGGAGCAACCGGTCTGTAATTTCAGTGAGTCTTATCCATGGTTGGTCATTGCCCAGGACCTTCTTACTTGCACCTTTCTGGAGGACGCTTGTTCGTACCACGTTGTGCAAGTTTGTGTTCGTCTTACCTGCGTCCTGTTGGTTCGAGTGTTGACGTAGAGTTAAGGGGGTTGTTCTCCTACACACGCGCGCACACTTTACAAGCAAAAAAAAAAAAAAAAAAAATTTAAATCGGAATCACGGGATTGTTTGAATTGTAGGTCTTTCCATCGAGCTCTATGTGAATACTTGGTGTATTTATAAATTTCTTCCTCAAACTTCTTCAAAAAATCTATCACATAGAATTTATCTGCTTTCAAATCAATCCTTTTGGAAATAACATTTGAAGAATGTGCAGCCGTGTTGCTGATATATTCATATCTCTTCTGATTGACTTTTATATTAGACAAGGATTGATCATTCATATCAATAGGATAATTTGAGTGAAACAAACTTATATTTACACAACGATGGCATCTCTTTCCACCAACACATTTTTTTGGTAAAATAATTCATCACCTTCTCTTTCACATAGAATTTGAGATATAAAATCACATAATGTGGAAGGAGGAGGTGAACTTGCCCAGAACATTTTACCAAAATCAAGAAAAGTATCTTAATATAACTCAAATTCCACATGATATCGACAATAACAAGTGTCATGAACATTGATGGGTCTAACAAACCATGGTTTTTGTTGCACAAATGTATTGATGGAAATTTTAACTTCTTTGTGATCTTCTTTGAACTTATTGAACAATTCTATTTTTTTCATTGGCAATATATGTTTTGGATGTTCTTCATATTGTTTTCATGCTATTCTTCATAACACATCCCTTGTATGTGTTGAAACATGAGATCCTGTCAACCAAAATTTACGGGACGATTCTTTAACATTTTTTGCAAGTCTATCTTTGTGGGGTTGTCTAGAAATAACTGTCCAACAAGTAAGTTCATCATTTGCATCTATTTGCAATCGAAATTTTATGTGTTTATACAATGTTTTTCTTGAGGTTTCCATCACTTTTTCCATGTGTTGTGTCAAAAATATTTTATATTGCTAGATGAAACAATTGTTGTTTGGATCACTCTACATGCAGCACTAACATCTTTTTTTCAAGATTTTCCAAAATATTTTAATGCGCTAGATATATTGTCAAAGACATTTGGTTTCACCTTTGTATCTTTTGTCAACTTTTTAATACCTAGTAATGATGTAGCTTCTTTTATCTTTCTTGACTTTATTAGATAGAAAAAAAGTTGAGCTTGTATTGTTACTAATTCATCTTTGAAAAAAATATTATACATATTCTTAACACGATATATTATATAATACTTAGCTTCTTTCTTCCAAAATTTGTCAGAATCAACATTTTCTAACATTTCATCATCAATGTTGATAGATTATCTTGCATATTTCAATTTAAAATTTATATTAAAAAAAAAAAAACTCGAACATAAATTCACTAAACTATACAAGTGTTCATCGTGTATTATCTAAATTTATGTACATATCTGTAGGTGATTCGAATTATGCATCAATTTCGATTTCAATGATTTTGTCGATGTTATGAGGCAAATCTATTTCTGTTTTTTGAAAAATATCAAATCCAAATTACAATTAGTTATATTAAACAATTTAAATTTGAATTCTATACTTTTAATCTAGACAATATGTATGCATACCTGGTTAGACTTCTTCTTGTTGAAAATCTTTATTTACATCATCATCATTTCTTTCTTCAATATTTTCATGTTATCGTTTCTTTCTCCAATAAAGATCTTTCCTTTGTTCGTTATGGTGAGTTTCATCTCGAGTGTGATCAAATTTTCTCTTGCACCCACTTTTTTTTCCTATGAGTATAGTTATCTGTAAAAGTTTTTAAAAAATTCAACATTTTATAACAAGAAATAAAAAAATGGATTTTATAATCATATTGTAAAAGATTTGGAAAAAAGTGCTCAATAAACGAAATTGTTTTTAAAAGAAATTTTACATAAAAATTCGATTTTAAAGAAAATTTTAAAAAACTTTTGATCTTTGAAGAACATAGTTTCAGAAAAACTTCATTGTGAAAAGCATTACTCAAAAATATTATCAAGAATTTGATATGAAATGTTTAAAAAAACTTACTCTAAAAAAAATTCCCTTTGATATGATAAGAAATTTCTTATGTTGAAAATAATGTTCAAGTAAGTCTTCACCTTGAAAAAATGTTCAAGAAAGCCTTAAATATATAAATTGTTACTTCAATAAAAACTTGAACTTCAAGAAGATATTTTTTTTTCCATTCAAAGCATCAAAAAAGTTGCAAAAACATCAACAAAGTTGAAAAAATAGCAAGAACCTTGTTCAAAACAACGAAAAAGATCCTCCAAATAGAAAAAAAGATGCTCCACAATTTTTCTTAGGGCCTCCACATATGCGAAAATATGAAATGAGCGATTGAATTATGTAAAAATGGTTCCACCCAAATTGTATTTATATGATTTCACGCCAACCGAAACCAAACGATGCGTACCTGCATTTTTGTTTTCCGGTCGATGGAATTCTCTCACCCACCTTTCGATCGAAAAAAATATTTTTTGCCTGAAAGGTTAGGAATATATTAAAAATAAACAGATTTAGTTTGAAATGGGTTTTGGCTGAACAAAATACTTTTCTTCCGAAAGCATATTTCGGTCGAAAACCTGCAAATGAAACTGTTTGCAAGAAACTGCGAATTCTCTCCAGCTTACTTGAACTTTGGCGGTAGCGGATTCCTACAAATACTCAAAATTTAGTTTCAGAATTAATAACAGCATTGTCAAAATTGAATCTACTTTCATTGGATATAATTTTTTTTTATTTTAATTGTTTTTATCTAATTTTATTTAATTTTATAAAAACATCACTGCATAATATCTTCAAGTGACATTATGATACAGTGAAATGAAAAATCCATGTCTCTAAAAATACACAGTGGAAAATTATGGAAAATTTATATTCAAAATCCTTAAATACACAGTGGAAAATTATGGAAAATTTATATTCAAAATCCTTAAACTATTATCTTCAAAATCATGTTTTTAGATTTTACTTTTAAGTAAAAATTAAGATAGATAGATGGCCGGGGGGGGCGGAGGGGGACCACGTGTTTAAAATATGTAAATTTTTCATATTGGTCAACCTAAAAAAATTATAGAAATTATAATATCCATCCATTAAATCCAAAAGTATGGTCATAAAAAAATAGAGTCTATGTAGATTATTGTAGTATATTTTATTTTTCAAAAACAAAAGCTTAATAATGGATACATTGTAGGGGGGAAATATAACTCATTATCATTCCCTTCATTTTTAAGGAACATACTGCAAAACAATTGCCAAATTGACATATCAAATCTCAATAAAACAAAATGAAAAATAGTCAATAGAAAGATAACAAAATTCTTCACAAGATTTTTTTTACTATAAAGTGAAATTCTAAATTAAAAAAACACTTTTGTTTACAGGGCATTGAAGAACTTGTGAAAATAAAGAAAAAATGCTCATAAAACAAACAAAATGGACACCCATCTTCATGATTTTACCCAAGTTCACACATATATACTTATATAAATATAGTTAATAATTAAATGTGTTAAAATATATACATATTGAATAAATAAAATGAAGAATATATAAATAAATAATAATAAAGGGTTATATTACCTCCCTCTACCATCACCTCATGATTTTAAAATCCTGCCCGCCGCTCCTCGGCTTTCACTCACTCTTGGCCTGGTGTTATTACTTGGCGACTCGGTTTGTGGGAATTTTAATGGGGATGGGCTGGAAGAAGTCTCAGTCCCATCACCCATCAAGCCATGGAGGTATTAGGCCTAATTCATGGAGTGCCAAGGTTCATTTGATCCCTTGGCCTTCACATTCTCGGACTCCACTAGATTTTGGTGCAGTCATTCTCCTCTGGTTAGAGCTTCTGTAATCCTCCTGGCCCTCGACACCCAACATCTATCCACCGTTTCTGTAGTGTCACTGTGTCTGTCTAGTCTTGTGCTCATTGAGCAACCACTCTCACTCTCCTCACGCGTTCTCTCTCTAGTTTTAGGTAGTTATTTCTATGCCTTGTCTCAAGGGAAAGCTGAAGAGGGGAGTAGCCTGGTACGTGACCATAGGAAGGGCAACGAGAGGGAATGACTCTCCTCCAAAAACTGAGTTTTCTTCCACTCCTTCTCCCACTCCTGCACCTATTATTTCTCCTACTCCTGCTCTACCTACTAGAGAAAACTCCCCAGACCTATCACCGTTCTCGAATCCCTTTGGCTGTCGAGTCGAATGGTTCAACAGCCTCAGAAACTCCCTCGGATTCACCCCCGGGCTTAGTTTGTCCCCCCACTACCCTCCACCTCCTCCCCCTCCATCTCCACCCTTTCTCACCTCCACTAGCCCTGTTCCTTCAGCTCCTTCCTCCGAATCCCCCGCTTCCTCCTCCAACTCTCCATTTCGCCCTCCGCTCACCTCATCTTTCTCCCTTTGCGTAGTAAGGGATGCTCTCGAGGAGTCCCTGGATGACCTTAAGCATGGAATCGAGGACATCAATACTGCCATTGACGAGATTCGACACAAGGAAATAGAGCGATGTCGTCATGTGGACCTCCTAATGACTTTCCTGCAGGACCTCAGACAGGCTATCTTGGACAGAGATAAGCATGGCAGAGACTTCATGCATGGGCATAAGGTTGTCTCAGGACAAAGGCTTGACACCAACATTGGATAATTCCTTTTGGCTCAGGTTTCCTATTTTCTATGTTTTCAGTTAATATACTTTATAAATTTTTTGCCTTGCATGGCCACTCAATTTTAGGAATTTTGGTCTTAGCAAATGACTAGTCTTTTGGGTTTGGTTTGTTTTAGTATAGAACTCGGAATCTCTACCCTGTGTGGCATTGTATTTCACTATCTCTCACCGCTCTACAAGTTTTGCATGAAAATTCTAAATTTTCGGACATGTGGCAGCATTGGTTTCCCACCAAAGAAATGTTGTCACAACCGCCTATGCTAGATGGACAACTGTAATCTTTCTTCTTTGCAGGTTTTAATATATTTCCTAAATTACAACAAAAAAGAAGTACACCAAGTGGCCATGGAAAAATAAGATTTTTAATTTATGAAATAAAAAGGAATGGTATTTACTTTTTCATGGGATGATGATGTGTCATGGAGAGAAGGGGAAAAAAGTATGGGAAAAATAGAAAGGGGTAATAGGGGGGAGGATCCAAAAAAGAAATATGAAAAAACAAAAAACCAGAGGTAAAGTATTATCCGAGGAAGAGGGGAAAATGCTACCAGGAGGAGAAGGGAGAATACTGAGCTAAAAATTTGGAAAATATGAGGCTATCAATTGTTGGGTTTTTTGGGTCAAGACAGAAGGGTGAGCCCATATAGCTTGGGGTCTCAGGGAAAGATGTTTTCCCTGAGAGAAGTTGGGAGTTAAACCGGTTGGTTCCCAACAATTTCCATAGGCTAGAAGAGAAGCATGAGAGGGAAGCTATGTTTTAAAGGCCAGGGATGAATATATACAGGTATAAACTCAATGCTTAATTTGAATTTTGGTTTAATAATTTTTTTTGAGGAAATTAATTATCATTGAAATTTGATTATTCATACCTAGTAAATTATTTTTATTGTCTTTGAAAGTGATCGGATCTTGTAAATATTAACAATGTATGTAGTTAATATATCTAAATATGTGACTAGGCTGACTACACACCAAATTTCCACAAAACGATGCATCGGGTTATCACTGGTATGTTATGTGTTTGCCATTCTACAAGCCCTGGTATTGAATTTTCCTGGTTATGTTGTATTCTTTTTCTAGTTAGTATGATCCAATTAATTTTAATTGGTTATGGTATCGAGTTCTTGGCTAACTCTAAGTAATAATTCATATTGTTTAATGAGTTTTCTTCATTTTCTCTATTTCCATTTCCATCTTGAGTAGTTCAAAAAAATTGGATTCAAGGTTTTTCTTTTTGGAGCCATTCATAAAACTCACTAGGCAATGGATAAATTAATATTTATACTACAATAATTATATAAATGAAGGTTTGTGTTATGGAAAATGGTGTATTTTCTCTCAAAAGTTTTCTAAGGTTTCATAGTATGCATTTTGTTTCTTTAGCATGTATGTTTTCTCCAGTGTTATCTTTCTTTTAGAATTATTTTTTGTTTGTTTTATTTACCCTCGGAAGTGTCTCGACCACGAGGATGGGTCATACCTACCTTAGAATTGTAGGTCTAAAGGAGGCAAGATAAAAATAAATAAAAATAAAAATTATTATTATTATTATTATTATTATTATTATATATATCAAAATGATATTGTACTATTTTTAGTTATGGTTTTTATCAAACTTCTTATATACATGTGACCTAGTTATTCATGCCATACTATGCATTAATTGATTTGATTTCTTTTTATATTTGTTAATTGTTGTTTCATGGTGTCATGCCAATTCATTTAGTATGGTGATATCAAATTATCAGTCTTTTTTTTAAGAAGGCTTGAATTCACTAGAATATTTATAATTTATAATTTACATTAAACCAACTAGATCTAAAAAAAATTAGTTTAAATATCATTTCAATGATATTTAAATAATATGTCTTTAAACATCATTTCAATGATATTTGTTCAAATATTTGAGTTGGAGTTGAAATGGTATTCCTTTAAATATCATTTCGATGATATCTAGATGATATGTATTTAAATATCATTCACTGATATTTTCTTAAATATTTGATTTGGATTTGAAATGATATTTTCAATATTTGTTTAATATTGTTGCTAAGATGGTGTCAAATCCCATTAGCGTGATTGGATTTTGAAGGTTTTATTCCGTAAGGTGGCCAAGGCTCGAAACTTGCACTAGTCGGGAGGAGACACCCCAAAAAATCCAACCATCTTAAGGGTTGGTATGGCCCAGGACAAGTGCAATCCATGAGTGATTTTGACGGCTTAGATGCCCTTGAATCGTGGTCTCTTAGACCACAGTCTAGTCCCACGGGTAATGGACATGCTAGAAAACAAAACAAATATTGTCGCTAAGATGGATTGTTTAAACTTATGAGGTTAAAAGAGAGTTGTTACATCATAATGTATTACATGTAGTTTTTTTTTTTTGCTGTTACCATCAAGATGCAATTCTTTTACATTCTAGTATAATATATTTCCACTAACAATTGAATCTCTTCTATACATCATTTTTTTTGGTATTATTACTTATACTAGAAATTATGGATTAGAGTTGAATTATCATTGTTGTTTTTCCTAGTTATGTAAGTAAAAAGGAAACATGTTTTGGTTTTAATGTAATGACCCCTCTATTATGACAACAAGCATCATACAATAGATTTTTTTTTTTTTCTTTTGCGTTAGAAAATACACATCACACTTAAAGGAAACATCATCAATACATCATTCACATATACTAACGAACAATATTAATGCATTAATAATCATTTACGACACAATACCGACACATCATCATCATGAACCACGACACACATATAATATAAATTATCATAATAATTATCAGCAGCCCAACATCATTTCATTCTATAATTGATAACGATGCATAACAGTACAAATATTAAACATTCAACTCATCTTATAAGGACCATCATCAGATAACACCAAGAAAACATAAGATAACATAATGAATCATAAGGATCATAAAGACAATCATAATAATCACATAATATACTACCCGCTCAACCTACCCTGCAAGGTTAGGACCTCCAGGACACATAAGCAACGCTCAAACCCAGGTTCCAATTGATTTTAACCATTTAAGGTCTCTAGGATGGTGACTGTTCTGAGGAATAAGGAGGTTTCTACATCCAACTAACATAATCAATCCAAGCAACTAGCTAAATCAACAGAGTCTACAACCATCGATCACATCAATCCTAAACATCATTTAATCAAGGCACCAGGTAATCATTCACACAACACATAATAGACCATATTAAATCAAATGCGCAATAAGTCTAACATATATAACTATCATTAATAAGTTTAATGGCGCAAATAAAAGTTGTTAATCCATTATTCTTTAATAAATTTAATGATGCAAGTAAATATTGTGGTCCATCATTTAGTAATACATTAATGACGTCGATAAGGGTTGATAACCCATCATTCGTTACATAAAAACCAATTGCGCAAAGTCTAAAATCTATGAATCAAATTATGACATAAAATCCATTTGTGCAAGAAGTCTAACATCTAAAACCATCATTTATTATGTAAAATTCTATTGTGTAAGAAGCCCCAAAATCTAAAACCATCATACATGACATAAAATCCATAAGTGCAAGAAGTCTGAGATCTAACCAAAATCCAATTGTGCAAGAAGCCCAAAATCTAAAACCTTCATTTAATACATAAATTAGTGCATGCAAGGAGTCTAAGCTCAACAAGTCCTATATCTCATTATGCAATTGTGCGCGAGCATTCAGTACACTAATACAAATTCTTATTCTAATCAACAAATGCCCTTTTAAAATTACTTCAAGATCACTAGGTTTAGGTTGTGGTTATCTCAATCCATGTTACTACTAAGTTGTCCTCGTATCTTATCTTATATATATAGATAGTGAGAAATGTTTACATTTTAATTTCATTCACTAAAACATAATCAACTAATGAAATTTATTTGATGAACCTTAACATGACACCTTGTTCCATATACAAAAATGCTACTACCTTTAGTTTATTACTTTACCTAATAATTGACTCGACAAACAAGCATTCATTAAATTAACCAAAAATACAAGACTTATCTATTACAATAAAATAAACCAACTACATAAAATCATTTTTAGAGTTTCAACCAACCACATAGAAAGGAACCTGCCCTTTTTCTATCCAGGGAAAAAATGGTTATCAATAAAAAAAAAGGTTCGAGGATGCTGAGGAAAGGGGACGCAGCCAAAACATTTCCAGTAGAGAATAACGCAGCAAAAATCGTTGACTAGCCAAACACCTTCAGCCATGTAGTGGAGGACTGGACGATTAGTGCAAAATGGAGGAATTCGTCAAGCTCTGAAGAGGAAAAACTTTCTTTCTTGAAAATGCACTCTAATTTAAGGCACTGGAAACGCAGAGACGTCTGTCAACTTCAATTTACCCCGATTTCCATGTGAGCCATCTCCTGTAAGTTCGCTATCCAACAAGCGTTTGATAATAAATACGTTGAGCGGCCATAACAAAGCAATTTCAAGGGAACGNNATACGTTGAGCGGCCATAACAAAGCAATTTCAAGGGAACGAAATGGGAACACGCTGTGCACCAATTTTCATTTCTTTAAACCAGTGAGCAAAAATCGAAGTGACGATTCTGGGTGTAATATTTAGAGAGTCCAAGTAGAAGGGCAGCGTGAAGATAACTTGGCTGGGAAAAGGAATTAGCTCGCTGTACCCAAGAGGTAAGGACGCAAGAGCAATCGTGTAAAACGTAGATAGGAAGAGTGCAAACACAGAGGCTGGGAAAAAGGGATATGTAAATCATGGTTGTTGGGTAGGAAGAGCTAAAAGTTGTGTACAACTCAGAGGAGGGCTGGAAGGTCGCAAGGACACGTAGAGGACACCTGTGGACTTGCAAAGGAAGGTCGCACTTTATTTTACACAACACGCAGAGTGAAATATTGGATGGTGGCAAGCAATCGTGTAAAACGTAAGGCTGAGGTGTGTGTGTTGTCTTGGTAAAACGCAAGGGTAATCAACAAGCGCAGAGACCAACAATTCACAGAGACTAGAAAAACGCAGGGTTACATACAAATCGTGGAACAATGCATCTACTTCGAATGCTAAAGGTTGGGAGAAAACAACAATGCATCTACTTCGAATGCTAAAGGTTGGGAGAAAATAATAAGGCGCAGAGAACAACTAGATCTAAGGGCTGAGCAAGCATCCATCGCAAAGAAGAGAGCTTGATCCATGGATTCTGGGAAAGCAATGAAAGCAGAGGTGGTGACCTTCTTCAAAAACGCTCAGTAAATAAAAAAAAATCGTTGGGTGGTAGAGATAATTTCGCTGAGCCAGTGAAGAAGATGCGTTGAGAAAAAAGGGGTGAAATAGCTGAGGTAAAGGTAGATCACAGTGATCTTAAAAATCAATTTTAAATAAAACACAATTTTAAATAAAAATCAACACGGCCCTCTTCATTATCAGTCAACAAAATAGATTCACATACATCTCGAACCAGGAAACCATTACCAATTTCAGCAACGCATAAATTCACATACAAAATTTTTAACTAGATTATAATGCAAAATTTTAAACATTTGTATTGTAACTTGCGGTTGGGCTTATTGATGATCTTCGGCTGCTGGCGATCCTCCTCGCTCCTACTTGCTAATCATTGATACCTCACTGATACCTCCCAGCCAATTCTAGGGGTACTCTTCCTCCCGTGAGCTCCCTGATTCATAAAGGGGCCACGCACACAAACCAAAGAAAAACTAGCTCTCAGCTCTCCTCGCAAGGTCGAGCTACCACTCTCTATTCGAGCTGGGTATCCCAACTC
>CBVK0100247818.1:5035-15653 GCA_900067695.1 Picea abies
AGTTTGGTAAAGTAGTTGGAGTTAGTTGTTTTACTAGAAATGAAAAAGAGTTCATTTTTTAAGTTCTTGATTGATTTAATGAAACATAAGTAGCTTGTAGTCAAACAAAATTTCATTTTAGGTCTTCTTTTTAAAGATCTTTAAAAAGTTAGTTAAATAAAATTTGGTTACAAAGAGTTAGTCGTAAATATTTACTTTTGACTAGAAGTAATTTTGCTTTCATGTTTCGTATATTTCTCCTCTTTTCATCTCTCATAACATCACTAGTTTCATCGTTGTATCCTTTGAATTAATCAATCCATTAAAATGAATGCTAAACCTAAAATTAATTATACTTTTATGTTTGTAGGGTCAACCAACTAGTTTAGGGTTAGGGCCTTGAAGGTTTATACTTCTCAGGGTTTCTTGATAGAGTTCAGAGTCTCTATTTTTAAATTCATAGCTTGGGTTATATTTCAATTTGCTTGTCTTTTTGAAGTTTCTTGTGTTTACTTCTGAAAGGGTTTTAAGCGAGTCTTTGAATTTTTGATCGGCCTGTTTGGTGTCTTTAGTGATTCCCTGCGATTTGCAGTGGGCCAAAGGTATGTTTCAGTATTGTCTTGTAGTTCTTTTTCCCCCTTTCATTTGCTTTGAAAAAAAATAAAAATTATTTATTTCAAGGTTTTCCTATTTGAAGCATTTTCAAAAAAGAAAAAACAAATTCATTCTTAGTTTGATAAAGTAGTTGGAGTTAGTTATTTTACTTGATACAAAAAATAGTTCATTTTTTAAGTTCTTTACTGATTTCTTGAAACTTAAGTAACTTGTAGTCAAGCGGAATTTCGTTTTAGGTCTTCCTTTTAAAGATATTGAAAAAGTTAGTTACAAACAAAGTTGGTTACAAAGAGTTAGTTGTAAATATTTACTTTTGAATAGAAGTAATTTTTCTTTTAGAGTTTCATCTTTTTCTCCTCTTTTTATCTCTCATAAACATCACTAGTTTCATCGCCATACCCTTTGAGTTAAACAAGCCATTAAAATGAACACTAAATCTAAAATTAATTAGACTTTTATGTTTGTAGGGTCAACCAACTAGTTTAGGGTTAGGGCCTTGAATTAGGCTGGAGAGGAAACTCTTCAAGGACACTAAAAAAACATTGGAGTCAGAGTTAGGGAGTGTTAAAGTCTAGTGACGTGAAATTTATTCGGGACCCCCCTCTAACACAAGGGCTAAACACGAGGTCGCGTGAGGAAAGGCAGTGAAGATAACCCCTCCAAAGCCGGACTGAACGTAGTGGGGAACAGATATTGAGGATATTTCATGGGAATACTATCGCTCACATTTTCCTATGAAGCATCTTGGACCTCAAATCTGTTTGAGATCCTCTGTTGTATTCTAGACCACTTTCTTTCGATACCCTCGGTAGGTTTTAGACTTGTTATCCTACTCATTGCGGTCCACCTGACTATCAACTGTACCTGCCTGGTGACTGTTTGCGAGAACGCAGCTTAGTTTCCATTATACTAGGGACTTAGACATGTGACTGTAGGGGTATACCACAGTACCTAGGGTAGATGCCGGGTCACACTTTGCAGAGCATACCCAGAGGGTGCTTCCATGTTCGAGTTGCACTTGTAACAGTAAGTTTCTCTAGTGTTGGCTGGCGTAACTGTTCTTCCAACTAGATAGTGGTTTTCTTGGTTTATCCTATAGGATTTTTTTTCTAGTGTGTGCTTGGTTTTAAACGTTAGTTAAAGCCTTACTGTGTCATTGATATTTTCAAAAAGTGGAATATCAAGAGCTTTGACGATCACAAAGTCTTCAAGGCCTGCCACCGGTTGCATTAGAGCCACCACTGCCACCATTATGGCGAATACTTGACCAACAAGGGTCATTCGAAGTGACCAGGCTGTAGGAAACTGTGCCTGAGCCTACCCCGAGAGGAGATTACTCGAATCTAGAGGAAGCTAGTATTTCTAACCTTGGAGTGGAATCTTTTAGGCCAGCCAAACCTCCGATCACTAACTTTTCGGCACCAATATTAGTACAAGTTGTCCCTCCTAAGGTGACACCTGTCAAGCGCCAGTTAATCTTACAAGCAGCCATGGAATCAAATGCCACTACTTCATCTGGGAGTCCTCATACTCCCTCTACGGTTACTACCATAGGGGGTATCTTGCCTCCTAACCCACCTTCTTCAGTCCAGACCATAGTGGTCTTGACTCCCTCTACCTCAGGCAGTGGTCTGATACCGTTGTTCATGGAAACTACTACTCCATTTACGCAAAGTGCGAGGGGCCATCCATTCTCATATGGGATGCTCAGATTCGATACACACGCTGTCCTTAACTACTCCACCTTACAGACCATGGGTCTAGGGGAAGGGAGCTCAAACACTCTCTTGAAAGGGTCTACTGGGGGAACCTTAGTCTCCTTTAATGCTATCATTTACGGTGGGGGTCACATACCTCCTTCGTCCCCCTCGCTTGGTAATTCTTTCCAACAACCTATCAGGCCAAGTGATAACTACATATTGTTTGGAGCAGATAGTTTAGGAACTTCATCTTACACTATGCTGGTGGGATCCACGTTGTTCTCTGTGTTTGGTGCATTTGGTAATAACGCCTTTTCTTCGACTGTCGTCTTGGCTAGGGGAAACCCCAGTTTTGGATAACAGGGTCCTGTGCAGGGTATTATTCCTACACAGGGGGAAAGTATCATAGGTTTATCCTCATAAGGACTTTGGAATCCTTGGTAGAGGTGAGTTCTCTCGCAAGGGATGTTAGTCGGGGGCAACCCCTTCCATGGCCAATGGAACCCTGAGCAGGGATCAATACCTATGCCTGTCGGATTGACTAGGGGCATCCCCTTCCAAAATCCTTGGAACACAATGCAGGGAGAAATACCATCCCAACCAACGTCATCCAACTATGGGAGTCAATTGATAATTTCCTAGCAAACATAGTTTCCGTACGCTGGTCAAGGCCATGGTTTCTACTAGAACGCTGGCCAGCAGTCCAAATTTCCTGGCAACCTAGTGGCAGTCAAACTCCATGCCCCCTTTTTCCTGTACATAGTACCCAACCCAAACTATCATTTCTGGAAACACTACATTTTCCATACTTTTCAAGGTTTCCCAATGACTCAATTTGTCATGATCTGCGTTGGCCCCCCATGCCGACCAAGTTTCCCTCGGATATTCCAAAATTCAAAGGCAAGCATGGAAAAGACCCAAGTGATCATGTGACCACCTTCCACTTATGGTGCTCATCCAAATCGCTACAATATGACTCCATACAGTTGCATCTGTTTCAATGCACTCTCATTGGGCGTGTCGCGAAATGGTATATTGACATCAACTGCTCCAGGTATTCTTACTTTAACGACTTAGCAATGGTTTTTCTAAACCATTTCCAGCTTCCTGTGAGATACGATGCTGACACTGAATTGTTGGCCAACTTTGAGCAAACTAAGGTTGGTCACATCCGAGAATGGCGGCATCGAAAGAGCTTGATTAAGGTATAGGTCCCACCAGCTTTCTTGCTGGAGTGGTTCCTGAAGTCCTTGGTACCATTTGTATCCAAGGATGTTGCAAATTTGAGAGTGTTTTCAGAGGAGGAGGTGATAATGAGAGTGCAACAACTCAAGATAATTTACTCTCAATCTGTCTTACTCTATGAAATCTTTCCATATGCACCAGGGTCCATCCTTGACAAGGAAAAACAAATGTCTGGACCAAATGTCGATGGTATAGTGGGCTCAACACAAGGAAATTCCACCGATTTGTTGTCAAATCAATTGAAAAAATTGTCGATACAATAGACGATGGCCAGCCAGACCTCCAGTTCGGCTATTCCCCCTACCCAAACATCGGACGTACATAGTGTACAGTCAATGAACCTGAAGGCCAACCATCATCATATAGGGAAGAAAAAACAACGGAACAAGAAGGGTCAAGGGGAAAAAAAGGATAATAACAATGTTGGTGGGGGGAAAATAGAGAAGAGAAAGTTGAAGTATCTATGTAACCTTTGCACGGAGGGCCATCTGACTCACATGTGCCCTCGACTTGCGGAGGCCCAAAAGATATTGGCACAACAAAAACCTCACGTGCTGATGAACCCATTTCCACATGGGAAAAACATGGCTCAAGCCTCAGCATCTTCGAGTGCAGAAAGGGGTAGTCAGGGACCCCCCACGTCTACTGTTAATACCTCGGCCACAAATGTTTACATGTTGAAATGTGACACTCATATAGAAATTAGGTCTCGAGATTACGGAATTTTGATATATGTCGAAAAGGGTAAAGAAGTGACAAAACCATCAGTTCCTCTACATATTAAGAAGATGATGGGTAAAATAATGGAACACATCCCCAAAGGTGCGTTCAAGAAAGCTTCACATAATCTCAACACAAGGCCTACACAGAACTATTCCTTTGTGGAGGATTTGGAATAAACCTCTTGTGCTATGTCTTCTTTGGAGGTCCTCCATAGTTTCCCTTCACAGAGAAAAACCATGTTATCCTCCTTGGGATCTGTATAGAATTATAACCCGAGAGTGATCATTCTCAATCCAACCAAATTGAAACCTCATCTTCTTCATCACATTGCGTTTCAGATAGTAGTGACTTACACCATGAAATCTTTTACATGGAATATTTTCTGCACGGTGGTTTATGAGGGCGCCTTGTCTTGCATGATGTTGCTAGTGTGTTGGAAGGCCATTAGCCAATCTATTTTGTCTCCATCACCTACATTTCTTATGGAATTCGATGGTCATTCGTTCAAACCATGTGGAATCATTCCTTCTTTCCCCGTGCAGTTAGGAGGGAAGATCGTGTGTGTCGAATTTGAAGTGGGCGATGTGCCTCTCGACTACAACATTTTTTTAGGAAGGAGTTGGACCTATGCAATGCATGCAGTGATTGTTACAGTCTTTCATCTATTTTTGTTTCCACATGAGGGATGAATTGTGACCATTGATCAATTCTCCTTCTCCTGTCTTGATCCTTCATCGGGGCCATCCATGGTCCCAATGATTGATAATCCTCAGCCTGACACCATCAACATAGGGGTTGGTTTGTGTCCATCATTGATGGGTAATTTTGATTACTTTCCTCCTTCTGGTGATGTCAAGATCATATCGACTCCCCCTGACCAGCCTAGGGCTAGAATTTTTCACATGTTGTCATTCCACATGACTTACTTTCATGATCTGTGGAATCCTCCTTCCCCATCAGCTTTGATGGAAGGGATAAGGTATTCTATCATGGGCATGCCCTTGTCCATGGCAGAAGTTGCGTACAACATTGTCCAACAATCTTCAGATGACGCCAATCCCACTCCTACACAGGAGTTAGATTCAGTTCTCGAGCCTATTTGGGCTCAAGGTTCCCTCACCACTACAGATTCTTTAGACCTAGTATTTCCCTTAGATGGGGCTATTTTTGAGGAATTGATTGGTTCGAACAGACCCTGGGATGATCTTCATCATAGATTGTACTTCCTCCTAGAGTTAAGGAGAATAGAGGCAAGTGAATTTGTTTTGACTATGAATGGAGATAAGTATTGTCTTATTAATCCTATGGCTACGCATGTAGTTTACACTAAGGGTACTATGACAATTATCACTAAAATGATCCCCATAGACATCTCCATAACCCCTGGCATCATGGCGAATGTTTTCGTCAAAGAAAATTTCTACCTCGAAGAGATTCAAATTTATATGAAATTGTTTAAAGTATTTCACGACGTTTTTTCCTGGTCTTACGAGGAAATGCCAGGCATAAACCCAAGAATTGTCAAACATGAGATAATGACTTATCTTGATGCCAAGTCAGTCCGACAGAAGCTTCATCCGGTGAATCCTTGGAAAGAAACAATGATTAAGGCTGAAGTAGAGAAACTGCTTAAAGAAGGTTTTATATACCCCGTACAGTTGACATAATGGGTGTCAAATCTCGTTCTAGTTAGCAAAAACTAGAGTACGATTAACGTGTGCATGGAATTCTATGAATGAACAAGGCCTATCTAAAAGAAAATTTTCCCACCCCATTCATCAATTAGATTGTCGATGAATGCGCAGGCTACGAAGTATTTTCATTCATGGATGGTTTTTCAAGATATAACCATATTCAGATCAAACCCAAGGACCAACATAAAATAGATTTTATCTGTCCTTGGGGCACATTCACTTATCGTAAGATTCCTTTTTTCCTAAAGAATGTTGGAGCCACTTTTCAGTGGGACATGGATTTTTCTTTCCACGAACTTAGACATATAGTCGAGGCTTGTCTTGATGATCTCGCATGATGCTCTTGCAAGAGGTCTGATCATCCCACACACCTCCGACTAATCTTCGAATGATGTCACTACTATCAGATTCACATGAATCCTAACAAATGGATTTTCTTTGTGACATCGTGTCGTCTCTTAGTTTTCATTGTTTCGACAACAGGGATCATGGTCTATCCTCTTAAGGTTAAGGCGATAGTTTAGTTGCCTCTCCCGTGCACAATACCCCAGCTTCAGAGCTTACAGGGGAAAGAAAAATTTCTTCGGCATTTTGTTGTGAATTAGGAAAATATCACTAAAGGGTTCATGTGTTTATTGAAAAAGGGAATCCCTTTATGTTGGGATGAAGCCACTCAATGCTATTTTGAAGCGTTGAAGCGTTCCCTTACATTTTCCCCTCTACTTTGACCTCCTGATTATAACATATATTTCTTTTTTTAATTGGCCACTGCAGAGTCCACCATCGACATGGTCTTGGTTCAAGAGGATGATTTTCTCGAGGAGCATGTTATTTATTACCTGAGTTGAGGCCTGGTTGGGCCAGAACTCAACTATTCCCATGTTGAGAAGCTCACTTTCACAGCAGTGCATGTTGTCCAGTGATTCTGTCATTACATTCTGCTTTGCAAGACCACCGCTATTACCATTGTGAATCCATTTCAATATGTGTTGACACGATGGGTCATTGGAGGAAATATGAGTATATGGATTGTAATCCTCCAAGAGTTTGAATTGGATTTTGTTTCCGCAAAATCCAAAAATTCGTTGGTCTTTGCGGAACTTATTTTGGAACTTCTGGTTGAATTTAGTGATGACACACCCGAATAATATCCTATCAAAAGATCTTTTTTTGATTGCATATTCAGACCCTTGGTATGGAGATATACTATTATATCTCCAGACTTTGAAGTGCCCTGCTTCTGCTTCCTGCGATGAGCGTTGATGAATTCTCCATCAAGCACAAAATTATCTCATACTCGATGACATTTTGTATCGTCGAGGTGTAGATTGCATTCTTCATTGGTGCCTTATACATGAGGAAGCATAGCTCATTCTGAAATACTTCCACATTGGAGCATGTGGTGGTCATATGTATGGGTTAGAAACAACCCAAAATATTCTACATGTTGGTTACTTTTGGCCTAGGTTAATCAAAGATTGCGTTGAGTCGATCAAGAAGTGCCACCCGTGTCATATCTTTTCTCGGAAGATGTGGACGCATCTTGATCCCATGTTTCCTCTCATCGTTGTTGGTCCCTTCACCAAGTGGGGTATTGATTTTACTACATGTCACCCAACTTCAGCTAGAGGGGATCGTTACATCATTGTAGTAGTAGATTACTTCACCAAGTGGGTTGAGGCTATGCCAATGTTTAACAATGATGGAGAAACAATAACTCTCTTTATTTTTAACCAGATAGTAGCAAGTTTCGACATCCCCAAGGAGTTTGTCACTGACCATGGCAGTCACTTCCAAAACAAAATGATGTCCTAGTTAACATCAAATCTTCGGTTGAGGAAAGAAAATTCATCACCCCACTACCCACAAGTGAATGGTTAGGTTGAAGCTGTGAATAAGTCACTCAAGACTATTCTTCAGCAGACGATCAATTATTCCAAGTCAAATTGTCATTTGATGTTGTACTCAACATTGTGGGCCTACTGAACATCTGTAAAGATTGCCATCAGTTTCTCACCTTTTCAACTCGTATATGGGCTGGAAGCAGTCTTTCCTGTTGAGTGCTAGATCTTGTATTTAAAGTTGGAGTGGAGTAACTTCCATACATTCATCACATGAGGAACACCTATTATATCTATATAAGCTTGATGAGAAATGTCATGATGCATCCTTCGCTAGTGAGGCTCATAAAAAATGATTCAGGTGTCAATATGATCGGTCAGTTTGTCCTCGAATTTTCTTCGAAGGCGATCTTGTCTTGGTCTATAATCAAGACAAAGATCCTCTGGGGGAAGGCAAGTTCAAACCCCTGTGGTTCAGACCTTTCATCGTGAAAGAGGTCCTAAAGAAGGGTGCTTACCATCTAGTTAACTTTGAGGGAAATTCCTTGGTGGAGCCTAGAAATGGGCTCTACCTAAAGAAGTATTACTCATAGGTTGGTCTCCTGGGTGACTTCTTGTACATATGTATAGTTCTTATACATTCTTTTTGTCTTTTTTGTTTTATGGGCATGTAGTTATTTATGTCTTCCTTTTTATTGTGCCAGATGTCAAGTGAATCAGAGGTGTTCTTTGGGTTCATGGATGGCACTATCTGACACACTCAGAGGCTTTCTTCTATAGCTTGGGTGATTTTCACACCTGAAGGCCAGTTGCTATATTTTGGAGGTATCTATCTAGGTGATGCTACAAACAATGTCACCAAGTACAACGTAGTGATAGAGTTTCTTCGTGACTCTTTGTCGCATGGAATCTCTCACCTCCAAGTCTACTTAGATGCTCAACTGGTTGTGTCCCAGTTAAATGGATTTTACCGCATTTATGATCCTACTTTGCACCAAAGTTTCCTTAGGGTATGTCTCTTAGAAAATTACTTTGATTACATTACGTATATCCATGTTCCTAGGAGATTTAATCAAATGATAGATACTCTAGCTAATCAAGTATTAGATTGGCATGTTGCACACACATACACATGTACATACATTTGTAAAGAATGTGATCCATAAGATGAAATAAGATGTAGATATATATATGTCATAATGTCAAGAGTACATAGGTCGGCGTGAATGCCTCAAAAAATAAGGTTCAGTATACATCATGGGGCTTATGCCCTAAAAAATATACAAAGATTCCCTCAACACATAATAGTCTGGCCTATATAAGCTCGGGGCCTATTGGCCCTTCCATAGTGAACGATGACATTGGCCAAACACCGAAAAAGATGGACCCAAGTCTGTGACACCCCAACTACATGAGACTACATGGAAGGCGGGAGATCCTCAATCTTGACCATAGAAATTGTACGAGTGAGCATAGTGAGGTTGTGCTCCACACACCTCAATACTCTCTCGGCCTCTTGTTGGGCCCCAACAACTCCCCCTAAATTTTTACAAAATTTAAAGGGCCCCCATTAGAATCTTGATAATTATAATGAGCTACAGAATCAAGCTTTTCAAATAGTTCCATACCTTGGCCTGCTTTGAGACAAACTTAAGACATTCACTATATTATGAGACATTCATTACAAGAGTATATGTCAAAAGTTAGAAATGAGCATAAAAATCTCAATTTAAACAAAAACGTTAATTTTTATCAAATGTTTACTTTCGTTTAAATTATGATTTTGTGTTCATTCTTTTGCTCATTAGCAAGTTTGACTATTTTGAATAATGTGTTTAATACTTCATGAAATAATATCTTGGTTGGTTTCTCATTTTCATGAAATCATTTGGTGATATTAATTAATTAAATTATTTTTTTCATTTTGCATCTCATTTCAAAATAATAATAATCAAAGAATTATCTATCATTTGTTTGATTTTGTTAAAAAACAAAATTAATATTTTTTCTCCATTAACTTGAAGCTTCTAGATCATATTTGAAAGAAAATTATAAACAATGTTTGTTTATAAGTTATAGTTAGTATAAATTCATTTTTTATTTTTGTAGATTTTGTTTTATTCACAATTTTTAAGTTATTAATTTGTATGTTATTAATTTAGATTTCTTTTTGTTTCACAGGTTTCTATTATAAAATATTTGATACAGATCTGATCATGGCTTGATTTTATTATCCAAATACATTCAAGATGATTGATCCAAAAATAATTTTGGATTGCTACAAATAATTTTATGAGCAACAACAGATAAAATTTGGAAAGGCGTCAAGACCAGACAGACGATTTTGCAGAACTAATTGCAGCCAAATCGTGAGGAATTTGAAGAAACAGGTGAAAACCCAGAACCCAAATGGACCCATTTACCTTTCGTTTAGAGATTTTCCCCAAAAATTGCATGATTTGAGAGATATTGATGTCTTTTTATGAGACAAATTTTAGGTGGCGATAATTAATAGTGACGCCCAGACTGTTCATTCATTGTATAAATATATGAGAAAGTTCAGAGCCAATGGGATCTGAGAATTGGAGAGGAGGATTTTAATCCTTTATCTTTTGTATATTATTGATGTTGTAAACTTTTTATTTCTTTTCAAATGGGGTAATGGATGGCTGGAATCTTTGGGAGAATGGATGAGTATTTTCAAAGAAGAATATAGAATTCCAGGTTTCTTAATGGATTTTGTCCTGTGAGTAAAATGGTTTTATTTTCATTATAATCTCTTCATATTCTTTGAATAATTGATTATGCATTGATTTAAATA
>CBVK0100247819.1:0-15652 GCA_900067695.1 Picea abies
TTTCATTGCAATGGATATGAAATGCCCCATATATAAATAAACAAACCCTATAAAAATTTTGCTTAAAAAAAACTCCTTGTGAAATATAGAAAGAGAAAGCAAAAAAACAGTGAAGAAATTAGGGCTTCCAATACAACCTTTTTTTTTGTTTGGGAATGCATTGAAAATTGTTTGAATCAAATAGAGGAAATATTAAGATGATTAATATAATGAAATAGTATAACTGAAATTTCTCCTTTGTAGATTTGTATGTGACCTACAGTAATCACTTTTGAACTTGGCTCTTCAAAAAAAATCCACCCACTTTGAAGTCTTTGCTCATAAATCTTTGTTGCACAAATATCCCTTCTAAATTTTGGCAAAAAAAATTTAATGAATAGGATTTTAATTTATAAACAAAAAAACTGGAATTCTTGCTCATTTTTTCATTATATATTTCATCACAGTGATGATAAAAGCGCGCATTGGTTCTTTTTGTAACTTACCTTTTCGGTGCGCTATACAATGAGTAGCGCACCGATGTGGTGTGTACGTATAACACACCGACTTATTTTTCATAATAAGTTTCAACACATCGATAGTAAGCGTGAATTATTTTTCTAACATGCTTTCGTCGGTGCACTATACTGTTAGAAACGCACAAGTGTGGTGTGTAAGTAAAACACATTGAGAAACAATTTAATTTGCAAAATGCAACTGCAAACATCCACATTTAAGTTTTGTGGAGGTTTTGCTTTGAGGAGGAAATAATATAGGTCAATCTTTGGTGATTCTTTTAATTAAACACACATGCACATTTGTTTTATCACAATGTACCGTTGCGGCTTTATATGATTAAGCACACCGTTAATTTATAAAAATTATTTGAATTATGTTTCAAGTTGGATTATTTTATGCTTCCAAAGATCACAATTTTGGCTCAAATGCAGGAAAAAATGAATTATCATATAAAATGATCAATTCTCCAAATTCCAACTCATTCCATATCGTTGCAAGTCCTTCAAGTTCTCTCCTACCAATTGCAATATGTCTAGATTTTATTTATAATTCACTTATCTCATTAACTTTATGTTATGTATGCAGGTGTAGTTGAATAATTGTTCATTGAATTTTGCAGGATTAAGATTCAGGATCGAGTTTAGATGCTAATAGTCCAAAAATTCCACAAGCTCTTATCAAGAGAAAGATACTACAAGCAGATGTTTGATGAGAATGGATAGTTGTTTTACCCTACCAATTGTAACATGTCATCTTCCAACAACTAGCCTGGGTCAATGATATTACACCGTGAATTGGATCTCTTGTATGTAGACACCCCGTAGAGCATAAGAAAAAGATGATTAAGTGATTGGATTTTTGGATTTTTAATGGAACTAATGTAAATGTATTGTTTAATATGATATTTGTTTTAGAAAGTGGTTGGTTGCATGTTTATTATTGGGAAAAAAAATTCATGCATCTAATAAGTGTTTGGTATAATGTTTGAACATATTAAATGCATTATGTTACTAATATTATCGATGTAATGTTCGATACTTTTACAACCAGGATTCTGATGACGAGCAACCTATTCACCATCTATCGTTGCACCCCACTACGATGTCAAGTCACAAGCTTGTTGCTAATCGAGCATAACTCGGAGATGAAGCATACCGAGAATGGTTGAAACAACCACCTATTCAATTCCCACTACGTCCCGAGTCATTAATTCAAAACCTCTACAACAACACTAGTTCTTCACATGTTGGGGACGAAGGAAATGATATAGAGGTTGGTATGGATGTTTTCTTACAAGATACCCAAGCCTTGGAGGGAATGTTGTTACATGCATTCTAGCAAAATGAACTAGGCGATGACACTAATGTCATAGATACCTTCTTCAAAAGTTTGAAATATGCTTCCACCACCCCTCTCTTTTGTAATACCCCAGCTTTTAGTCCCCATATTAATAATGTATTTTGTTTATTTGATGAAAGTCTAGAGTGCCTAAACAATTACAAGAGGCCGGAGTGCCTAGGAAATGTAATATTTTTAACATTGAAAATAATAAAATACATCGTTGGTTGCACTACGGACAAGGAAAGAGTTATAGGGGGCTATGATTCCACGAGAGAGGGGGCTAAAAGGGATAAGTATTTTTTATTATATTTTATTTACCCATATTGGTTATAATTAATAAAAGTTGTTACATGAGCTTCTTGGTGGGAAGGCCATGTGGTTCTTGATTTCATGTAATTATATAAACACCTCTTGTGCGTTGTTTGGGGGTTCTTCTCCATTCACTCTTAATTTTTGTTCTTCATTCATTGTTGATCATTCATCATTCGACATTCTTTCTTGATATTATCTTGGGAAGGATAAATGAATGGTTGGGAAAGAAGACATTGTTGGTTGGTTGTAGCGATTGTTGGTGTATTCCAACCATGAATTAGTTCTTGTATGCTTGAAATGCATTGGTAGGTAAATTTTGTTCACAATCGTGAATCCTGAGAGTCCCAGCATGGAGATTCTTGACCAAATGCACTAGAGCCCTGGAAAGAAGTGGATAACCTAAGGGACTGCATGGTAGTGAAGGGGGTTCATTGTCTTTGGGTGGTGCAGGCTCGAGAGAAGAGAGCTGGTGTACTTTGGATTATTATGTGATGAGAAACTTGTGAGAGATTGAATGTTGATTGGTTTGGGAAGCTGAGTGTCATCCAGAAACCTGTCCTAGTGGATTCATAGCCCTAGCTCGGGGGTGACCTATTGTTGAGATTTGGAACATCATCATCTATGGTTGGGTGGAATTTCCTTAGTCTGCAACCAATTTGTGATTGGTTTCATTAAAGATAAGTGCTCTTTGTTATATGGTTTCTCTATTTATATTTGTGAATCAAATGTGTATTGATTATCATTTCTAAGATTTGCATGTCCAATATATATTTGCTTGTTAGATATGGTTGTGCAAGACATGATAAATATTTTTTCTAAAGTAGATTGTTTCTTGGATATTGCATGTACTATATTGTATTTCTTGCATGCTTCTTGATCTACTAGATATTATCAAAGATCGATCTTAAGGCTTGAGATAAGTCTTGTTACTTTCGTGATCTGGCATGTTGGTGGCTGGGTACTTAACGATCATTAAACAAATTCAAGAGATGAGTAGAGTCCCAATATTATGAATCGATTTATTGTGACAGGGGTCAGAGTTTTGTGTGGTGTGACCCAGCTTGGGGTTGGGGACGTTACATTGTGGTAACAGATCATTCTTGGAGAGCATTCTTGGAGTAGCATGACCCAACTGGGTGGTTGGGTACATTACAGATTGGTATCGGAGCCTTGGTTTCAACACTAGACCTATATGAACTAGAGACAGAGTTTTAGGATACAACGTCGGGTTGTGGATACTTGCTACAAAATCAAGAATGCATAGGCCGATGTAAATGACAATTGATAATGTATAGATGTATATCCCACATTCATAAGGGAATAGGAATACCAAGAGATTATAAATAAAACATGAAGATATATGGATTAAAAGAAAACGAGAGAGTATGGAACGCCGTGTAAAGATTGAACTTTTGTGGAAAAGAATGGTGAATCCGAAGTCGGTTAACTCTTAGTCGTTGATCTCTAGAGATTAACAATTGAGATCAAAGATTGGGCAAGGGGCAATGTCGGTAGGCTAGCCTAATCCTGTTGGTACCAAGACATCGCGAAGGTAGAGGATCAGAGGTATGAAAAGAAGTGTGGTATCCTTGTGGACCACATACCCATGACTAGTTGGAAAATCGGATAAGTACCAAGATATTGGGGAGGTTGTGAGCACAATGGAGAATCAGGGGGTATGGAAGAAGTGTGGTATCCCTGCAGACCCCCGAACTCGTGGTAAGAAATTGGAAAGTTGGTTAAGTATAAAGAAATGGTTATGTCTCAAGAGGCCAAGTATGAAGAAATGTTGAATGGTGATGTCTCGAAAAATCAACTAAGTATCAAGAGTTGGACGAACATACAAGGTCCTGGGTAAGAAAAGAGGAGTTGACCCGTGAACCCACGGTGAGTTCCAGAAAATGGCTAAGTATGGGAGAAAAATGGAATGGCTAAGGTATCACCACGTGTCACAGATCGGACAGAAGGCTAGAGATCTTAAGGCTCGGGATGTCTTGTAGAAGCAGGATGGAAAACTTAGAAAAGATTCTAAGTATGGGTGCATAGTGAGTGTGATGGAACTAGAGGATGTAAAGTGGAGGTCACGAAATCTTGCATTGAAGAAAGAATATGCATTAGACCCACAAATAATTCATCAAGATAGATCAACGGTCGAGAATAAATCTAGAGGACGATCGAATGGATGTTGAGCATTGAAGCTATGTTACAAAATGTTAAGGGATATTTCCTTGTTTTCCTTGACCACCCATAACTTTCAGCTCAAGACTCAGAATTGAGTAAGAGAATAGTCATTTGAAAGCTGGTTAAGAGAAGAAAAACTTGGAATTCTTATAACTGAAAGAACCATGATATAATTCTTCATGAAATAAGCAGAAAAATGGTTTGTATTGACCACCCATAACTTTCAGCTCAAGACTCAGAATTGAGTAAGAGAATAGTCATTTGAAAGCTGGTTAAGAGAAGAAAAACTTGGAATTCTTATAACTGAAAGAACCATGATATAATTCTTCATGAAATAAGCAGAAAAATGGTTTGTAGAATAAATTGACAGATTTCCATAATATGCATAGCTCTAACAAATTGGTTGCTTTCACATTTTGCAGAGTTAGGGATATATAACATATCAATTCAAGAAAATAATACAAATTTGGGACATTGAAGAAGGAGAGGGAACCTCCAGTCATGAGAAAGAATTCAAATGTCAAAATATTAGTGTGGGTAATGTAGAGACTAATTTAAATGGGCACAGGAATAGAGGAAAACAATAAACATTAATAGAGACTATGAGAAGCGTGAAAATAGAAGTGCAGAGTTATAAAGCAGACAATGAAAGGTTGATGAGAGAATAAAATCAAATAAATGCTTAAGTGTGCAAAGCCTAAATCAGTTGCATAGGAAAGCAAAGAATGGATCAGACGCAAGGCAAGAGGAAGAGGGCAGACATCATGAAAGAAGAGGTACAAGTACAAAAGAGTTGGTCATTCAAGAAGTGCTATCAAAAGTCATAGAAGTCACTCACCTTCTTACTCAACAAGGAAATTTTATGCATCTGAAGACTCCACAAGTAGTCTAGAAGGGTCTCTTGTTTAACACCAAAGAAGAAGACATGACTTAGACAATTTGCAAGGAGAGTTGAGAAGGATTAAGCCACCATCCTTTGATGGTGAAAGAGAAAGGGAAAACGATGATGAAGCATGGTTGGTTGGAATTAGGAAGTATTTTCAGTTGCACAACTACTCATCCAACCTAGAAGCCGTAATTTCCACATACCATTTTTGCATGGAAAAGTTGTTATGTGGTGGGATCAAATGAAGCAAGTTGAGCACATTACTAAGAGTAAGATCACTTGGAAGCAATTCAAGAGAAATTTTCAGAAGGAGTATCTTTCAGAGCACTTCTATGACAAGAAAGTGCAAGAGTTCTTTGAACTCAGGTTGGGAAGCATGACCATGGAAGAATGTGAAAATAAGTTCTTGGGATTATTGAAATATGTGGGATTTATCAAGGATTAGAAGGTGAATATACAAAGGTTTTTGAGTGGATTTCCATCATTTTATAAAGAGAATATTCAATATGATGAGCCTAGGAATTTGACAGAAACCATTAGGAAGACTAAGTACTTGTATGAGCAAGGCAAGGGAAGCAAATATTTACAGAAGTCTTGGAGGGATTAAAGGAAGGAGAAATCTTATCAGAGGAGGAATGGATTCTAACCTCCTTTCCATAGAAACAATCCTAATAAAAATCAACAAAAGCAGACAACTAACGATGAGTCCAAGAGAGAAGAATCCTTGGGAAAAAGGGGAAGACCACCAATTAAATGTTGGGGATGCAAAGAAGATGACATGTACAAGGATTTTCCTTACAAAGAAGACAAAATGAAGACCATGCACAACATCCAAGAGGCTACAACAGTATAAGACATGGGCATAATTTATGCAACCTTAGAAGATCGACAACCAAAGTACCAATCCAATATGATCGAAGTGGAAGGTAAAATCATTAATTAGCCTGTTGTTATTTTAATTGATATAGGAACAAACCATTGTTACATTAATCCTGAAATAGTGGACATATTACATTTGGAGAAAAGTAATCTTGAAAAGTCAAGTTTAGTTCAGCTAGCCACTAGAACCAACAGAAGGATCAATTAGATGGTCAGAGATTGTCCAATAAGTATTAATGGAGTGAATACTAATGCTGACCTAAATATCATACCGTTAGGATCTTATGATATCTTGATTGGAATGGATTGGTTGGACCAACACCATGTTGTCCTAGATTGTCATAACAAGACATTTACATGTCTTGATGAAGAAGGAAAACAAAGAAACTAATGTGGATATCTTTAAGGAAAGGATGTCAATTGTATGCAACTAATGTGGAGGAGCCAGAAAAGACAAAAGGGCCAAGCCTTGAAGATTTTTCAGTATTGCAAGAGTTTGAAGATGTATTCCAAGACATACCAATATTTCCACCAAAGAGAGAAATAGATTTCTTTATTGATTTAGTACTAGGATTTGCCCCCGTATAAAAAACACCTTACTTAATGAGTACACCAGAATGAAAAGAATTACAAATGCAGCTAGAAGAATTGTTGAAGAAACGATACATACGACCAAGTGTTCCACCTTGGGGACCACCATCACTCTTTGTAAAAAAGAAGGATGGAACATTGAGGCTATGTATTGACTCTAGAGAACTGGATAAATCCATTGTGAAGAACAAATACCCTCCACCGAAAATTGGTGATCTCTTTGATTAGCTAAGAGGAGCAAAGATGTTTTCAAAGATAGATATGAGACCAAGATACCACAAGGTAAGAATCAAGGAAGAAGACATCAATAAGACAACCTTTAAAACCAAGTATGGACATTATGAATTTGTAGTGGTGCCATTTGGACTGACCAATGCATAAGTTGTCTTTATGTTCTTAATGAATGACATATTCATAAATTATTTGGATAATTCTGTCATTGTTTTCTTAGATGACATACTTTTATATTCTACGTCAAAGGAAGAGCATGAGCATAACTTTAGGTTGGTATTGCAAGTACTAAGAGAACATCAATTGTATGCCAAGCTAGGCAAGTGCTCTTTTTACTAAGAACAGATTAATTATTTGGGACACATCATTTTAGAAGAAGGTATAACAGTAGATCCTGAAAGGATTGAAGCCATTAGAGGATGGCCAACACCAAGAAATGTTTAAGAAGTCATATATTTTATGGGATTGATTGGATACTACATGAGGTTTATCACAGGGTTGTCTAAGATTTCTCATCCTATCACTTCTTTGCAAAAGAAGGGAATTAAGTTTGAATTGGCAACAAAGTGTGAAGAGATATTTAATTTGTAAAAGGAATTACTTACTAGTGCACCTATTTTAAAGATTATTGACCCAAATGAGAATTGTGTGGTATGTACAAATTTATGCAAGGAAAGACTTGGTGGAGTCCTCATTCAAAATGGACATGTCATTAGTTATGAGTCCAAAAATCTTAAAGAACATGAGAGGAATTATGCCACACATGAGTTGGAGCTTACTGCCATAGTTCATGCATTGAATATATTGGGACATTATATCATGGGAAAGAGATTTGAATTAAGGACAGACCATATTGGTCTGAAATATCTTTTTGAACAACCAACTTTGAATGCTAGGAAGACAAGATGGTTGTAATTTTTAAGTGAGTATGAATTTGACATCAAGCATATCAAAGGAAAATAAAATAAAGTTGATGATGCACTTAGCAGAAGAGTACATCTCACACATGATACAACCATTAGTATGCATCAATCATATTTGAAGAGTAGAATTTTAGATGTTGTTGTTACAGACCAGCATTACCTATAGGTAAAATAAAGTTTACAGCAGGAAAATGTACAACAAAAAATTAAAGAGCATGACATTAAGAAAGATGGATTACTTATGCATAAAGATATAATTTATGTTCATAGTTCCAGAGAACTTGGGAATTTGGTATTAAAAGAAATGCATAATGTTCCATATGTTGAACATCCTGATTACCAGAAAACAATTGCAGCAACAAGAAGCAAATTATTTTGGCCAGGAATGAAGAAGGATGTTGTCGATTACATTGTTAGATGTATGGAATGTCAAAGAGTGAAAGTTGAGCATAGACACCCAAGGGTTTGCTTCAACCATTACCAATTCCAGAGAAGAAATAGGAAGTGGTAACCATTGATTTTATAACTAAGTTTCCCATGACAACAAGGCAACATGATTCAATAATGGTAGTGGTTGATAAATTGACAAAGGCGTCTCATTTTGTTCCTCTAAAAATGACTCATACAACAACTAATATTGCAGAAATTTACATGAGGGAAATCGCCAGGTTGCATGGGATACCTAATGAAATTGTCTCAGGTAGAGACACAAAGTTTACTTCAGATTTATGGAGAGGATTATTTAAAGGGTTTGGTACAAATCTGAATTTTAGCACAACATACCATCCCCAGTTAGATGGATAGACAGAAAGAGTTAATCAAGTGATTGAAGACATGTTGAGAATGTATGTGATGGATAACCCATATAAGTGGTAAGATTACTTGCATTTGGTTGAGTTTGCCTATAATAATGGGTATCCAGCTTCATTGAAGATGAGTCCATTTGAAGCTTTATATGGTAGAAAATGCAATACTCCAGTAAGTTGGGACAACCCAATAGATAGAGTAGTACTTGGGCCCGAATTGCTCAAGGATATGAAAGACCATATGGTTAAAATTAAGTGGAATTTAAAAGAAACACAAGATATACAAAAGACTTATGCAGATAAGAGAAGAACAACTAGATAATTTAAAGGGAGAGAGCATGTGCTTTTGAAAGTGAAGCCCAAGCAGAGTTCATTAAAGTTGGGAAGCTGTATAAAGCTAGCTGCCAGATTCTGTGGTCCATTTGAGATATTGGATAGAATAGGGTTAGTTGCATACATGCTTGCATTGCCTGCTTCCGTGAATGTGCATAATGTATTTCATGTCTATTTTATGAAAAAGTATGTACATGATCCTAACCATGTTATTGATTGGAATTTGATTCAAGTGGCATGATCCTAACCATGTTATTGATTGGAATTTGATTCAAGTGGAGCCAAAAGGATACTTTCAGGTCCAGTTAATGCACATAGTGGACATAAAAGTCAAAATGCTTCGAAATTGAGTCATAGAAATGGTAAAAGTTCAATGGACCTACTATGGTCTCGGAGATGTTACTTGGGAGCATGAAAATGCCATGTGGGCAGAGTACCCACGACTTTTTAAAGAATTTTGAAATTTTGATTTATGTTGTGTATATGCATTGAGGACAATGCCAAAATAAGGGGGAGGGGAATGTAATAACCCGGTTTTTCATCCCCATATTAATAATATATTTTGTTTATTTGATGAAAGACCAATGTGCCTAAACAATTACAAGAGGTCAAAGTGCCTAGGAAATGTAATACTTTGAACATTGCAATCAATAAAATACATCATTGACTGCAAGACGGACAAGGACATAGTTATAGGGGCTATGATTCCACGAGAGAGGCAGATAAAGGGGTTAAGTGTTTTTTATTTTATTTTATTTACCCATATTGGTTATAATTAATTAATACAAGTGGTTACATGAGCTTCTTGGGGGGAAGGCCACGTGGTTCTTGATTTCATGTAATTATATAAACACCTCTTGTGGGTTGTTTGGGGGTTCTTCTCCATTCACTCTTCATTTTTGTTCTTCATTCATTGCTACTCATCCATCATTCCTCATTCATTCTTGATCTTTACTTGGGAAGGAAAACAAATGGTTGGGAAAGGAGACATTGTTGGTTGGCGTAGTGATTGTTGGTGTATTCCAGCCATGAATTGATTCATGTATGGTTGAGATGCATTGGTAGGTACTCAATTTTATTCACAGTTGTGAATCCTAAGAGTATCGACATGGAGATTCTTGAATAGATGCACTAGAGCCCTAGAAAGAAGTGGAAAGCTTGAGGGATTACGTGGCGGTGAAGGGGGTTCATTATCTTTGGGTGGTGGAGGATGGAGAGAAGAGAGATGGTGTACTTTGGATTGTTGTGTGTTTAGAAACACGTGAGAACTTGAATGCTGACTGGTTTGGGAAGCTGAGTGTCATCTAGAAACCTACCCTAGTGGATTCATAGCCCTGGATCAAGGGCGACTTGCTGTTGAGATTTGGAACAACGACGTTTATGGTTGGGTGGAACGTCCTTGGTTTGCAACCAGATGGTGATTTGTTTCATTAAAGATAAGTTATCTATGTTATATGGTTTCTCTATTTATATATGTAAATCCACTGTGTACTGACTATCATTTCTAAGATTTACATATCCAATATATATTTGCTTGTTAGATATGGTTGTGCATGCATGGCACGATAAATATTTCTTTTAAAGTAAATTGTTTCTTGGATATTGCATGCACTATATTTTATTTCTTGCATGCTTCTTGATCTACTAGATATTATTGGAGATCGATCTTAAGGATTCAAAGAAGTCTTATTATTTTGTGATTCGACCTGTTGGTGGTTGGGTGCTTAACAATCATTAAACAAATTCAAGAGATGAGCAGAGTGCTGAGATTATGAATCGATTTATTGTGACAGGGATCAAAGTTTTGTGTAGCATGACCGAGCTTGGGGCTGGGGACGTTATAGTGTGGTAAAAACGCGTTCATGGAGAACATTCTTGGAGTAGCATGACCCAGCTGGGTGGATGGGTATGTTGCATCTTTGGTCAAATACAGGGGTTAAGGTCTACCCAACTAGGGACAACAATGTTACTGTACAACTTGAAAGTAATACATGTTATGTGAGACATGTGTTTCTCATAACTTTTGAGGTAACTAACCATTAAGTCCCCTAAATTTTTAAGGAATCTTGTCACACAATGAAGGAAGAAAATAATTGATTTTATTCATGTTTAATGACAATGTACATTTCTATTTCCCTCTAATTGCAGGTTACTCAAAGATAAGGTACTTTCGAGTGATAATGTCTTTCCTGATAGCTGTGCAGATGCAAAGCAAATGATGAAAATGTTGGGTGTTGAGTACATATCATACCATACATGTCTGAATGATTGTATTCTATACATAAACGAATATGAGGACAAAGAGATATGCCTAGAATGTGAGCATGGCAAGACCATAAATAAAAAAGAAGAAGGGTAAGACACATGGTCCTCCTCATAAGATATTGAGGTGCATGCCTATAATTCCAAGGATTCAAAGTATATTTCATTGCAAACTATTATCCATGTTGCAGGATGACATGCCTCGCATAGAAGTGAGCTAAGAGTTTTGTGAATCCCAACATATTCAATAGCCATGAAGCATATATAGGATACATGGCCCGATAAATTCAAGGATGAAGTACAGAGCCTACGATTAATCATAGCTATAGATGGAGTTAAACCATATTCCCTCTAAAACACCAACTATTATGTTTGGCTAGTGGTAGTGATCAATAACAATATCCCCCCATGGTTGTCCGTGAAGAATGAACATCTTATGCTAGCTCTTATAATCACAAGTAGAAGACAAGTGAAGAAAATGGATGTCTACCTCCAACCACTGATCAATGAATTTAAGCAATTATGGGAAGGGATACACGTATATGATATATCAAGACCCATCCCAATGCAAAGGTCTTTTATGTCCTATAGAATATGTGCGTACACCATGCATGATTATCCAAAACTAGAAGTTTGCTCTGGTCAACATGTTGATTCACTTGTTTATATCTATAATATTATCTAGCATACTTCATTTGGTGCAACTATATTTTTGACACTAACAAGCTCTGTATATGATAACATCGCATGTCTTGTAACAAAAGAGTATCATGGATGTAAATTTTGTTGGACCTTTTATAAAGTCTAGGTGGTCCAACCACCTACGAAAGACAATGTACGATTGTTCGAAGGTATTCCTCCTAGAAGACCACCCTTATAGAAGAGTTGCATCTGTTTTCAATGGCAAACCAAAGAGAACACAAAGACCTGAAATAACGACATTGAAATATTATATTAGGGCATATGACACAGAGAAGGAGAAGGAAATGGTAGAATTGTTTGATTCAAATGGGAAACCTATGTTCAACGATCCTGAATTTTTTGATACCTATGTTGAGAAAATGCCCATTGGGACGAACAAGAAATCTGTATTTTATGAGCTTCCATATTTGGATAATCTTAAGATTCACCACTTAATAGATCCCATGTATATATTAAAAAATGTTTCATCTTATTTATGGAGGTAGATATCATCGAATAAAAGCGACTTAGTAGAGATGTTATTGCTTCAAATACTAAAAAATGACACTGGCCAAGAAAAAAAACTAGAGGAGAGGTTGGTCCCTCTTGGTCTTTTAAAGAAGTTGATGTCCCATGGATTTTGAAGAAAGATGATATTTATATGGTGAAGGATGTTATATTGGGTGTGAAGGCACCTTCTTTACATGGGTCGACTCTACGATGTTGCTTCACTGTAAAAGAGAATTTGTCGGGGTTGAAATCACATGGCCATCTAAACCTTCTAAGGATATGCATGTTGAATACATGATTATTCTTCTACACTGTTGGTAAAATATGATATGCACTCACAATTTTATGGCAATTAATGATGTGTGTGTCTATTTTGTAGTGACATTATCCTTTTCTCATGCGTGATTGTGTGAACCATGACTTCCCCCAAAACCTGTGATGTGCCACATCGAAAATATCTACATTTTTACATTGGATCACATCAAAGGAGATTCATATGGTTAGAATTCCATGGTGGCATCGAGAGATAGCCGAGATTGTTTGTATGTTTGAGAAGGAACTACACACGAGTTTTCTAGACTTGCAAGTCCATCTTATAATTCACCTGTTTGATCAGGTTAAATTAGCTAGGGTGCTCTCATGTCGTTGGATGTTCTTCTTAGAGAGGTACATGAAAATATTGAAGGGGTTTGTTAAAAAAAGGGCAAAACCATAGGGATCTATGGCATAGGGGTACATAGTATACGAGTCGTACTATTATGCCAATGAGTACATCAAGTAAATTGACGACAGAAGAAGGGGAAGTTGTTTGGGATGACCATCAAGATGAGGAAAAAAGAGAAGGGGAGCTATTCCAAATGAACATAAAAAGGCACTTGATAAAGAGCAAGTCACTTATATTTTGTCAATTTAGTACATAGAAATTGTTTACATTGAAGTTGATAATATATATTTGATCTCATGCTATTCATTTTGAATTCTTGTATACATCGACAAATTTAGAAATTGATGTTATCAATAAATTCATTCTTTAAGTTGATAATATATATTTGATCTCATACTATTTGTTTTGAATTTTTGTATATGTAATACCCCAGTTTTCAATCCCCATATTAATAATGTATTTTGTTTATTTGATGAAAGGCGAGAGTGCCTAAACAATTACAAGAGTTTGGAGTGCCTAGGAAATTTGATACTTTGAACATTGTAAATAATAAAATACATCGTTAGCTGCAAGACGAATGAGGATAGAGTTATAACAGGTTATTTCACGAGAGAGGGGGATAAAGGGGATAAGTATTTTTTATTGTTTTTTATTTACCCATATTGGCCATAATTAATGAAAGTGGTTACATGAGCTTCTTGGGGGGAAGGCCTTGTGGTTCTTGATTTCATGTAATTATATAAACACCTCTTGTGGGTTGTTTGGGGGTTCTTCTCCATTAACTCTTCATTTATGTTCTTCATTCATCATTTCTCATTCGTTCTTGATCTTCTCTTGGGAAGGAAAAATGAATGGTTGGGAAAGGAGACATTGTTGGTTGGATGTAGTGATTGCTGGTGTATTCCAGCCATGAATTGATTCTTGTATGTTTGAGATGCATTGGTAGGTACTAAATTTTATTCACAGGTGTGAATCCTAAGAGTCCCAGCATGGAGATTCTTTACTAGATGCATTGGAACCCTGGAAAGAAGTGGACAACTCGAGGGACCGCGTGGCAGTGAAGGGGGTTCATTGTCTTTGTGTGGTTTAGGAAGGAGAGAAGAGAGTTGGTGTACTTTGGATTGTTGTGCGTTGAGAAACATGTGAGAGATAGAATGTTGTTTGGTTTGGGAAGTCGAGTGTCGTCCAGAAACCTGTCCTTGTGGATTCATAGCCCTGGCTCAGGGGTGACCTGCTGTTGAGATTTGGAACATCAACATCTATGGTTGGGTGGATCGTCCTTGGTCTGCAACCAATTGGTGATTGGTTTCATTAAAGATAAGTGCTCTATGTTATATGGTTTCTCTGTTTATATNNGGTTTCATTAAAGATAAGTGCTCTATGTTATATGGTTTCTCTGTTTATATCTGTAAATTTGTTGCGTATTGATTATCATTTCTAATATTTGCATATCAAATATATATTTTCTTGTTAGATATGGTTGTGCATGGCACGATAAATATTTCTTTTAAAGTCGATTGTTTCTTGGATATTGCATGTTCTATATTTTATTTCTTGCATGCTTCTCGATCTGCTATATATTATCAGAGATCGATCTTAATGCTTGAGAGAAGTCTTGTTACTTTCGTGATCTGACCTGTTGGTGGTTGGGTGCTTAATGGTCATTAAACAAATTCAAGAGATGAGTAGAGTCCCAAGATTATGAATCAATTTATTGTGATAGGGGTTGGATTTTTGTGTGGCATGACCCGGTTTGGGGTTGGGGACTATACAATGTGGTAACAAATCATTCTTGGAGTAGCGTGACCCATCCTAGTGGTTGGGTACATTACAGATTGGTATCAAAGCCTTGGTTTCAGCACTGGACCTATATGGACCAAAGACATAGTAGTAGGATACAATGTGAGGTCGTGATGACCTGCTAAAAAATCAAGAATGCACAGACCGACGTAAATGGCGACTGATAATGTATAGATGTATATCCCACATTTGTAAGGGAAGAGGAATATCAAGAGTTTATAAAGAAAATGTGAAGATATATGGATTAAAAGAAAACGAGAGAGTATGGAACCCCACATAAAGATTGAACTTTTATGGAAAAGAATGGTGAATTTGGAGTCGGTTAACTCTTAGTTCTAATATCAAGAGTTTATAAAGAAAATGTGAAGATATATGGATTAAAAGAAAACGAGAGAGTATGGAACCCCACATAAAGATTGAACTTTTATGGAAAAGAATGGTGAATTTGGAGTCGGTTAACTCTTAGTTCTTTATCTCTTGAGATCAATGGTTGCGGGGGCGATGTCGGTAGGCTAGCCTAGCCCCAATCGGTACCAAGATATTGCATATGTGGAGGATCGAGGGTATGGAAAGAAGTGTGGTATCCCCGCAGACCGTGAATCTGTGATAGGTTGGAAAATTTGCTAAGTACCAAGATATGATGGAGGCAGAGGATCGGGGGTATGGAAAGAAGTGTGGTATGGAATTTAATTTGGATTTAAATTATGATGGATGTAGTACTTTTGTGTATGAGAGAGAAGAAAAAGTTTTAAAC
>CBVK0100247820.1:456-15646 GCA_900067695.1 Picea abies
GGTGGATGTAAATACCACACTGGGATTGCTAACACCATATTGGGTAGTGTGAGTGTTGCTGCTACCTGAAAAGCTTCTACTCCTGGTGGAGGGTAGAAGAAAGGAATTTGAGTGAGGGGTCGGGGAACTGTCTCCCAAATGGGATTAGGCCCTGGAAGAGGTATGGATTCGTGAACCGTGGGGGTCGATGAATTTGTAGGAGGCTCCTGTGGGAGTGGTGCTGCGATTGGTGAGACGTCAGGGATGACTGAAGCCTCCTGAGGAGGAAGAGTATCCTCCGTGAGAGTGTTTTGAGAGGAAACGCCGCATACCTGGTGAGGGGGAAGGAGTGGTGGTGCTCCATGGTATGTCCCTAACAAGGATGGATCTTTGAACATTCCAGGGCCCATCTCGATGAGTGGATGCACGTCTTGGTTTGTATGTATGAGTGGAAGAATATTATCGAGACTGGCCGAGGGGTTTGGTTCGTAGTGGGTAACTTGGTCGATGGTCACAATTTTTCCGTTGTGAGGGAACATGATTGTCCTAAAGATGGATGATGCTACTGCTTTCATAGCATACATGTAGGTACGGCCAAGCAAGATATTGTACTCTAGTGGGGCCTCTATAACTTTAATGTCGATGAGGACGGTTTTACCCCCGAGTTCTATGGGGACATTTTGGAAGATTCCTTCAGGGGAGGCTGATCTTCCGTCATAAGATCGCAACGTGATGGCAGAGGGTAAGAGTTCTGGGGAACCAAGTTTCTGCCATACGGATTTTGACATAATGCATGTGGATGCCCCTTCATCGATGATACACCGATGGACAATGATATTCCATATTTTGACGGGGATTTGAATAGCGACTGCTGCAGCAAGACGTGGTTCGCAGTTATCAAGGTCGAAAGTAATAAGCCGAGTATCTGCAGGATCGACTGCCCCCATTGCGGAAAGTAGTGATTTCTGTTGTGTTGGGCAAGTTTGGAGGACTTCCAAAACTGACATGGCAGCCGGGGATTGTGCTAAGTCATCTACCAAGCTGTAGTTATGAGCTGCCCGAGCCTGGGGGTTGTGAACATTCCTGCGCAAGGGGATGCGAGGGATGCGTAATGGTGGTTCGGCGAAAGGGCGAGGGATCACCAACGTGGGGCCCGCCGGTGTAGGTTTTGTTTCTGGAGATGTGGGAGTAGACTCAGCTGTTGGGGGATACTGACGATTACATTTTTGCAAAATAATTTCTTCCTCACTGGTGAGGAGAATTGTTCGTTCTGCTGGATTGTTGGGATTGTGATATTGTCCCATTTGGGGTGGAGGATGTGGTGCATCTTTTTGGGTGCTTATGACGCCCTGATGTGGAATAGGATTTTGCAATACTGCGGGAGGTTGTTGCGCATATTTTTGTTTTGCCTGTTGAGGGGCAGGTTGCGTAGGAGAAGGAGGCATACTCCCAGAGTCTTTCAACCTCTTGAAATCAGCGATTTGTGGGCAATGGTGAGTGTAATGATCATATACGCCACAAAGGGCACAAGGATGTATGGTTTTAATGGTGTTCCGTCCTTGGCGTTTGTTGTTATTGCCCCCCTAGGGGTTTTGGTTCCCTTGGTTCGGGTTGCCCCCAGTGGGCTGTTGCTGTGGGGGTTGATTCCCACCTTGATTGGGGTTGTTGTTGTTCCTATTCTGTCCTTTCCTTCTGTTATTGTTCGAAGGGTTAGCTGGGTTGGCTGTATTTAATTGTTCAAAATTCTGGTACTGCTGAGCAGCGGAAGGTTGAACAAAATTGACCCCTGCATTGGGATGCTGGGGAGCCATAGGTTGTGGTGGTCCGGAAAAGGGGAAGTATGGATTTTTTGGTGGTACCGATCCATAGGGTACATAGGAAGGTTGTGTGCTTTCAATAGTACTATAAGATGATGGTGAGGGAGTACCACTTCTTGTAGGAATAGGTGGATGTATGGGTGGTGCCGGTGGTGGCCCACTAATGGGTGGAGTTGTAGCCACAGGGTATGGCTAGTGGTAAGGGAGTGGGGGGTAATAAGAAGTGCCCCCATATGCTGGTGGGTATTGAGGGGTCCCATACATCGGTGGTGGCTGGGGTTGTGGACTATGATGCATGGTAGTACCAATGAGTCCGTCTGCTGAATGAGACATCCCAGGTTTGTCCTGGCCGAATGGCACAGGTTTGGGAAGGTCAGGAAGTACTGTGTACAAGTATCCTGATTGTGTGTAGATGAGGTCATATTGTTGGGCCTTACTGATGGCTTCTTCTTCGGATTGTGGGAAGGTGGAAGCGACATCTTTTCCAAGGAGGGCGACAAGGGACCTGAGAAACCAGTCAAGGCATTGTTGCTTGGTGGTTTCTACTTTACACAAACTACGTCGCCTACACCACTCATGAATGTGATCAGCAATGTGGGTGGCTGAGGACTGTTTGAAATTGGACAGTAGTTCGAGACCGTTATCGTGTCGGATTGGTAATTGGAAAAATGTCAAGAAGGCTTTGGCTAATGACTCAAAGGTCGTGTGGGACCCAGATTTTTCTTCAACATACCATTTGGTCGATGGGCCTGTAAGTGTGCATTGAAAAAGATGCAATCTGACAGAGTCTTCCATAATGTTGTTGGAAGAGCACCATAGGTGAAAGGTCATGACATGATTGGCGGGGTCATCCCACGCCTTTCCTTCAAACTTTGGTATGTCTGAAGGAAGTTTGGTTGGCATTGCAGGCCATGTGGCATCATGCAATATAGGATCATTAGTGAGCTTGGTGAGATCCGGGATGTTGAGAGAGGCCAAATATGGCATCTGTAGTGGGGGTGGAGGGTTAACTCCTGCCATGGTGTGTTGTGAACCTGATCCTTGATGAGGACTAGGTGGGTTGGTGCTCCCTCCTTGAGAGGAAGTGGGTCCTCCGCTTCCATGTAAAGGAGAGCTAGAGGATGGATGTCCTTGGGAAGTGGTCCCAAGTAAGGTAGAACCAAGCAAAGCTGATCCTAGGATGGTAGTACTCACGGGAGTATGTGAACGAGTACGACCGGATACTCCCCCTAAGATAGGTGGGAGATTGAGCAAACATCGTGAACGACGGGGGTTCTATGGTTCCCCAATGATGTCAGACTAACTGTGTGATGTATGTGCAGTAAGTGGTGAGAGAAAATATAGAACCAAGAGTCTTTGCAAAGTGTTTACACAATATATGTACCTAAGTCAAATTGTAATCAGATGTGCATCATACATAAGTGAGAAAGCAGCATATATATGGGTAAGAGGGTTTTGTCCATGTGGGGGAATCAAAACATAAAGCAAATGCTCGTGTCCTAGAAGACGTAACGTCCTTCCTCTCAAAAAGCACTAGATCTTCCAATAGCTCTCAACAGTGGGGTCTGAAGTCACCGGAAGAGACACTAGTGAAGAATGAAATAACTGGTTATAATGAGGGGTAGAGGGTGCAATATCCCGAAAAAGCTGGCGATACCTCCCAATAGCCACACAAAATCCAATCAAGGTGCAATTGCAGCCCACAATTGCCACCTAGGTAGATGTCCTACAATTGGTCACTAGGTACCTCGGTCCAAGCACGGCATTTAGATTTTCGGCCTAAGAAATGGGTCACGAGCTGGATCCCGTCCAAGAGGTGGGTGCCTCAAGGGGGGACGCACAGAACAACCAGACCTCGGCCTTCAACCCTTCACGGGTATCTCCCTGCCTTATGGTGATTGGAACGCTGGACTTGGAGGATTTGAAAGCTCCCTATTTGTCAACTTCTATGTTTGAAATTGTGAGAACCAAATGACGGGGGGTTATTTGGATACCTACCCCCGAAATCCTACCTAGACTAAAATCTTCTTTTGGCACCTCCTGTGGAGGACAACTTAGTGAGTTGTTTAGAAAGATTTTAAATGAAATGTTTTGTGAGGATGGGGGTGAAAACCAACCTCGTTTGATTAAAAGTGGGAGTGGATCAAGAAAAGATGGGGTGTTTTCAGAATCCCTTTGGAGGAAACCTACTTTGACCACCACGTTTCGAGACAAGGCTATGTGAGTGCAAAAGTGGCTTTTGTGTGTGAGTGAACAAGTGTACCAAATTTTAGTTGTTAGATTTCACCTTGCAACATGTGGACATCGCTTGGTCCTTTACAAGAGTTTGATTACCTAAATCAACTAGATGGCATTGGTACAACCTTGCGGAATTTTAAAATCCCTAGGAAAATAGCATGTGGACATTGTGGTCCGTTACTATCCTTTATCTCCCTATGTGTGATTTAATCTAGAAAAGCTTGAAACTAGTCCTAGATTGAACATGTGGGCATGTGTGGGCCCATTACAAACTTTTAACTCCCCTAGTTTTCTGAACTAAGAAAGCAAAATTCAAACACTATTCTAGCTTTGACATGTGGGCATGTATTGGACCCTTTACAAGAATGTGTTTGACAAAATGAAACTAAGAGGGGTCTCAACAAAGAGCCTTTGTCCTCTCCTAAAAATTTGTTTGAAATTTTGTTTAAGGGAGGTGAGATCAATTTCTCAATCCTTTTCTGATTCTCTAGTTCGCATAATGTCCCAAGAGAAGAGCATACTTCAGATTATTACTTTTGATCTTCTAGTCCCGAAATGTGAGTTTTTAGATGTGTTTTTAAGATTTATGTTGTAACTTAGATAAACCAAAGCAAGCAAAATAAAGGACAATGAATTTTATCCTCCTATGTGTCTAGGTTTGCTAGATGGTCCCCTTTATAAGTTGAGGGGCTAAGTTAGTGCAGTATTCAGAGCTTACACATTATCATCTTATCAAGGAAATGAGTTTCCCAACATCTAAGAGCTTACAATGCAAATTTTTGAGTCAAATGCGCGGCCTCCTGTGTGGACAGAAGCGCATTTCCCGCACCTGCGCGCAGACAAAACAAAAGAGAAAAAGCGCTGATGCGCACGATGCGCGCCTGTGGGGCGTCGTACCCGCGCGTCTGTGTCAAAAAGTCTGGGAAAAAATTCCAGATCGGTTTCTCCTCAATTTCTGATGAATTGACTGTTAATCAGGTCGGTTGAGGCTGGTTTTTGATCCTGCAAGTCAGTGAAACCAAAAGGAAAGCAAATGAAGTCCAAATGAGGGAGGAATTTACCAAACTCCCCAGTGGAGTCGCCAATCTGTTGGCACTCTTCTCGTCGTTGTGTGAGCAAAAAGTGAGAGCTTACATGCCCAGCTGGACTCTCCTAGGCATGACAGTTGTATGGTAAAAGTTAGAAAAGAAAACAATAAAGCTATTAACAAGAATTAAACAAAAACTAAATGAAACTATGAGCATAAGAACAAAAAATAAAAACAAATGAAAATGGACCAATATCACCAATATATAAGCAGGTCTGATTGATGAAATCCAAAGATACACAAAGGAGAAAGAGGACTTGGTCCCTCTCCAATGGAAGGCTCTTGAGGCCCTCAACTGATTGCTCTCCTTACAATGAAAGGTGAAAATGTGAATGAAAGAACTCCAAGCTTCTCCACTCTAGTGAGAGATGGAAAGCCTATGAAATGATGTTGATTATGACAATTGCCAAAGAATGAGTCTATAGCAATCTCAACAGCATAACAATACCAAGAATTCCTTGAAGAAATGATGGTCATCCATGGCTTTTTATAGCCAAACATTGAGCTATTATGCAACCTCTTTTGAATGTGAAAAGGGGCTCTTTAGGGCACCCTTAGGTCTTTGACCAGCCTCCCCACGCAGATTGAGCTCGGATTTGATGTCAAATCGACTTGGGAGCCGATCCAATAGTGGTTGGGAGGCCGACCAGTTTCATAAATGCGTCGTTTGGCAGGCGCGCGGGTTTTGCACCCCACAGCCGTGCATATGCGCTCGATGTACGAAGATGTTGCGCGCGTGCGCGCGTTTTCCATGGGCGCGATGCGCTTTTTAATTTTTTTTAGCCAATTTTGTATAGTTTTGGCCCTTTTGTTGTGCTGTGGAGTTAATCCTTGTGCCATGAATGACTATTTTTCTGTGCTGATGATGCGGAGTTCTTGTTGCCCTGTGCGGACGAAATTTCAGTGATAACATGGCCCACTCTGTTTCAACAGTTGGGGCATCATTTAATGTAAATTGTTGAATTTAGAAGTGGTTTGACCCTCCTGTGGTCGACCACTTGGTCTGTAAACTTATAAATACCACTAGGATAGTCAGACAATAAGTTAAGAAGAAATAGGAGTAGTGTATTGGAGAAAAACATGACTCTCTTATTTTTTTCATTTTCCATTGCCGAAGTTATATAAAACTGTGTTTCTGCATTTTAATGGTGAAGTCGACTTGTTGAGTTCATGGTGTGCTTTTAGGAAGTGACCATGACTTGATGGGGGGCCCACCAACAATCTGGTAACTATTCTTTATGTTGTTTATGCATTTTATAATTTAGTTATTCTCTTTATTTCCTGTACATGCATTATCATTTTGTTAATTAGTTTCTTGGTATAGTTTAATTTCTTTGATTCTCTTTTGTAGGTTAGTATGATGGATTATGTTAGCATGCATTGATCTTGTATTTAGGAACGAATTTCCAAATTCATAGACTAACCCCATGTGCAATTAGATGTTAGATTGTGTTTTATTTTATGCTTTTAGAATTAAATTTAAAACCAAGTTTTAAATGGAGTAGAACAGAGTTTTAATTTGAGTTTTCTTTAACAAGGATTTGATGGATGGATAGGATTAGTTTTAGTCTTTAATTATAGATTGATTATTTCATTTTTATGTAGATATTTCTTAATTAGTTGTTGGTTAATGTAGGTTGTTAGTTTACTTTTTAATGTCATGTTTTAATTTATGTTCTTAAGCAATTTCCTTATTGCAGTTTGAATTGTTAGAATAGATATAGCATAGTTTCATTTTATGTAATTTCCTTCCTAGAATTAGATTGAAATTATATTTCTTAGTTAATGATTGAGTTTAAGTATGAATTTTGCTTACATAGTGTAGAAGTATAATCATGATCTCATTATATTGTTGATGGTTAATAAATGAATATGCAGGGTAATTGACAAGTTTCTGTAATAGCTAAATTCTCTTTAGATTGTTTAATCCATACCTTTCACTTTACTATTGAGATCAGTGTTGAGATTATACCACTTGAATTATCTTTTGTTGTCAAGTGCCATCGATATATCATATGACATCAGAGACATTCACAGAACCACCAACACTATATTTGAGTTTTCATAGGCTAAAAGATAGTTTTCTTGTTTTCATAGGTTAAAAGATAGTTTTCTTGCTTTCATAGGTTAAAAGATATAGTTTCCTTCTTTCATAGATCAAAAGATATAGTTTCTTGCTTTTGTAGATATTTTTATTGTTATTATAGGGTAGATATTCTTTTTCTTTAATAGATTAGAGAGCAGTTATGCTTATCATAGATTAAAAGTTAGTTGTTAGTTCTTCTTACTTTCAATTAAATAGATTTCCTTACATGAATTAAAAATAGTTTTGAAGTTTTAAGAATATAGTCCACTTGCCTCTTAGGCTAGATAGTTGTTCAATGAGAAGTTTTAATTTGATTACTTGCAGTAGAAGTTATCTTAGAGTAGCTAGTTGCTTACTTTCTTTAATAGGTTAGTTAGTTGTTTTGTTTACTTTCTTTAATAAGTTAGCTAGTTGTTCTTGTTTGCTTGCTTTAGTAGAATAGTTGCTTGCTTGTTTATTTACTTGCTTTCATAGGGTAGTTGCTCATTGAATGTAGGTTGGCAAGTTAAAGTAGTTTGATTTTGTTATTTGCTTATCGTTATGCTTAAAAGTTGTGTTTGCTTACTGTTATGAACTAGTTTTCTTTATATAGGGTTTTTACTTGTCTTCTTAGAAATATCCATCGATCCTTGGTCCAAAAGTACTTAGGTTAGATAGTTTCAAGTTGCTTAGTAGGGTTTTCTCATTAGATAGGTTTACTTGAATAGATTAGCCTTAGATAGCCACTTCCTTAGTTAGGATATACTACTACCAGCCCTTCTACCTTTGGCATATATTTTTCTACAACTCTAAGTTTACTTACCCTGGGTTGAAAATTTAATTGAGGGTTTTTAGTTTTTTTTTAGTGCATATATAACACCCATAATTTTTGGCACCGTTTTCGAGGAGTTGTCTAAATGTAGGAAGTAGTTAGGAAATAGATCATTCCTAGACCTTAGTATTAGATTGGTTGCGGGGAAACTTTAAGACAAGAGGTAAGAACCTGCACATATGCTATTGCAGGCTCCCCCAAACCCAATGATAGTTTTTGTTTTTGTTTTTGTTTACTTTCATGAATAGACCTAGAAACTAGATGGTAGATTTTTATTTTGTTTTTTCTTTCTTTCATGAATAGACCTAGAGATCCGAAAGGTAGATACATTAAATCTAAATCAGACCTATCAACCAAGGTTCCTTCTGACCTTTTTGGGGGAAGGGACATTCCACTTATAAAATCCATAGACCGATACCGAAAAATAGAAGCTAGCTCAACTCAAAGAGCTAAAATAGTCTCTAAAGGGACTAACACAGGGAGGAATATAGAACAAGAAATTGAAGCATCAATCATATTAAGATAGGAGGCAAGACCACTCGAACCTTCTGTAGAACCAAACAATAAAACCATTTCTTTTACACCACCACCAGGAGATCCTAATTTTGAAGACATCATAGACCTTGAACAGGTGAATCTTTTATTTGGTAATTCATCCAATGTAATCATCTCTCAAACTGATACAAAAAATTTGGCACCAATAGTCTCAACTGGCTAGAGTAGATTCCCAGATATCCAATCCATAGGAAGACCTTTCCATCAAAAGGAAACCTTGTTCTCTTCAAAGATAAATCCACCTAGGTACTCACTTTTTGGAAACCAAGCCAATATGGATGATAAGGAGGACCATAACAATGTAAGAAACAGGGAGGGAGAAGAAACTGGAAACCAAACTGAAACTACCTTCGGGTTTCCTATTTTAGACACCACTCCAAATGTCAACACGAAGAATATTCCTCTCTTAGCACTACCTACCTTTTATGGTAAAAACAGTGAAGATACAAACACCTTCCTATTCGAATTTGACATCTTGTGTAGGAGCTACAACTACGTAAAAGATGCCCAGAAACTAAAACTCTTTCCTGCCACCCTCAAAGACTCTGCACTAAGATGGTTCATGGGGTTGGGAGAATCTAGTATTAGGTCTTGGGAAGCCATGAAAGACATCTTTCTTAAGAGTTACCAAGACTACTACAAGACCAAAGAGTCTCGTAATGACATCTTTAAAATCCAACAATTAGAAGACGAGACCATCGAAGATTATATGGAAAGATTTGGTTATATCTCTCAGAAGTCAAAATACCATGACCTCCTAGAGGATGCAATTAGGGCTATTTTCCTTAAGGGAATTTTAGAAGAATATCCAGAGATTCTTAACTTGATGGCATCAGGTGACATCTCCCATAAACCATTTGCTGAAATACGTGAAATGTGTAAAAATTACTCGAGGAGTAGAGCCAAAACAGGAAAGAAAGTTCGGGACCCTTACAATAGAAACTTAAAACCAATTAGTTTAGGTGGTATCATGAGAGCAGAGATAGGGAACCTTTTGGAAAACTTCAAAACATATATCTTAAGTACAATAGGTTCCCAGTTGGATACCCTTAAAATAAAAAAGAAACAGGAGGAGGAAAATGAAACATTGAGCATATATTTCCCAAGATGCAGGAGGAAGCATTCCTCAAGGGAATGCCCATTGGATAAAATTTCAGTTTGTGGCTTATGTACAAAAGACCATGTGACTGAAAAATTTCCATCATTGCCCAGTTTATTAGCCATATATAGGAGCGGAGATCTCGGGGAGTATTCTTATGCACCTAGGAGGCCATGGCAGCCTAGGAACCAACCCACATACATAGATCTACAATCTCAAGTTCCGCCCTATTATCAACAAAAGAAACAGTAGAACTCACCAGGTTGGAAAAATCGGTCTACTCAGTACCAACATCCTTGCTTTCAAGGATGGAGAGGAGGATATAACCAAGGAAACCCTCAAGCTCCACCTATCCCTATGTCCAACCATCATTATCCTCAATTCCCATCAAACACTCTACAACTTTTTCCAGGTTTTGTTCCACCACCTTTACCACCTATTCCACAACAAAAAATGCTACAATATCAAAATTCAAGCTCCCCGAGACCAACACTATTACCAACACAACTAGCTTTGAATCCCAATAATAGTCCCCCTCAACCTCTTCACAATGTTGAGATGCAGGCCTTCCCGACATATGTTATCACTCTTGTTCCATTACAGGAAATTCAACTAAGATCGGGAAACATTTTGGAGAGGCAGAGACCTTCAATAGTCATCCAGGAAGAAGAAGAAGAAGAAACCAACAAACAACCCATGGATGACACTAGGTGGGAAGATGTTATTATCCCAAAGAATTAAGAACCCAAGCTTCCCCAAAATGAACCTTCACAAATTACAAAGGTCCCTCCTTATCCAGACTGATTGGTAATCAAGAAACCTACCACTCGACCGGAATTTGACATTTTGAATGCATTGAAGAATATTTGTGTCAAGATTCCCCTACTTCAAGATATTAAAGACATTCCAATCTACAGTAAGGTAGTCAAATAATTGTGTATTAAGAATCCAGGTAGGAAGCAAAAGGACCCTCCTATAGTACATTTGGTAGGAGGACTTTCTGAGTACATATCAGAGCAGCCAAAACTAGCAAAATATGGGAACCCAGGAAACCCCGTAGTAACCATAACTATTAATGAGGTCTCCATTGGAAACACTCTCATAGACCTAGGGTCATCCATCAATATTATGACCGCTACTACCTTGGAACAATTATAGTTACAACCTCTTCTTCAACCTACCCTAACCATTTTGGAATTAGTAGATAAGACTAGGGTTATACCTGAAGGAATTTTAGATGATATAATGGTTACTTTAGCCTCATGGAAATACCCAGTAGATTTTCTTGTTATTCACTCAAAGTATCCTGCCAAAGGCCATCCCGTCATTTTGGGAAGACCTTGGCTAGCCACAACCAATGCATTTATTGGTTGTAGAGAAGGGGAAATGACCATCTCAAATGGTCTCTCTATTCAGAAGCTCACCATTTACCCTCCAACTCAACCTATTATGGAGAATCTATGGTAGCTTGAATGTCCATATGAGAACGAGGACTTGAAAGAACCCATATTTCTGAGTGATCATGCATGGGCACTTCAAGAGCACACAACAAAAAATGTGCTAAACCAATTTATTTCTGCTATCACATGTGTGGATTTTCCATAGTATTTTCCCCAATTTGAGTACATGTTTGGGGGAGAATTTCAATAACAATTAGACCCATCCATTTTTTCTTCAACATCTTTTATTTATGAGATAGATGAGTCTACCATGTCTTACACTATGCCTTACGAGATTAGTCCAGGAAAATTTTTACAAATAAAATTCGGGCTAGATGCAGACCAACATAAACAATTAGTAGATATCCTTAAAGAACAATGAGGAGAATTTTCTTGGAAATACACTGAAATGAAGGGTATACAACCCAACACATGCATCCATCACATATATACCCAGGGGGAAGTAACACCTGTTAGGCAACCCCAGATAAGGATGAACCCTGTACTTAAAGATATAGTCAAGGAGGAGATCCAAAAGTTGTTAAATGTCAGATTTATCTATCCCATCTCCGATAGTAAGTGGGTATCCCCGCTTGTATTAGTTCCAAAAAAAGTGATCGAGAAATGGAGAATTTGTGTTTATTTCTGAGAACTCAACAAAGGCACTCTAAAAGACTACTTTCCTCTCCCTTTCATTGATCAAGTTCTAGATACCTTGTCTAGAAAGAAGTATTTTTCCTTTTTAGATGGGTACAATGGGTACAATCAGATTCTTATAGCACACGAGGACCAAGATAAGACTACCTTTACTTGTCCTTGGGGCACTTATGCCTATAGGGTCTTACCATTTGGATTGTGTAATGCTCCTGCCACATTTCAACGAGCAGTATTAGGGATATTTTTCGATCTTATTCATGATTGTGTGGAGGTCTACATGGATGAATTCACAATCTATGGAAACACTTACTAGGAATCCTTAGACAACTTAGAAAAAGTCCCCATTAGATGTCAGGAAATGAACCTATCTCTAAGTCATGAAAAATGAAAAATGGAATTAACTGAAGGATTGGTTCTAGGACATCATGTTTCATCTGAAGGGATAAAAGTCGATCCTACAAAGATTGAGGTCATCATTAGACTTCCACCCCCCAAGACTCAGAAAGAGGTGAGAAAATTTCTTGGACATGCCAGATATTACTGACGGTTTATTGAAAATTTTACAAAGATTGTTGCACCTATGTTTGGATTACTAATAAAAGATGTTGATTTTGTTTGGACTAAGCAGTGTCAAACTACCTTTGAAACCCTTAAATCTAAGTTGTTTGTGGCACCAATTCTTAGAGGGACCAATTGGACTCTCCCATTTCATATATCCACTGTTTCCTTCGACACCACAATAGGAGGGGTATTAGGGCAGAAAGAGGATGAACATTCCTACGCCATTTATTTTGTGAGAAAGAACTTGTCCCCTACCGAGTTGAACTACACAATCACCGAGAAATAATTATTGGCAGTTGTTCATGCTATTAACAAGTTTCATCATTACATTACAGGTTATGAAGTATTTGTACATATCGATCATTCTGCCATTCGATTCCTCAAGAATAAACCCATAACTAATGGCCGAGTGACTAGGTGGCTTTTGTTATTGCAAGAATTTAATATCATTGTGCTTGAACGACCTGGAAAGGATAATGTAGTAGCTGATTTTCTTTCCCGAATAAAAAATGAGGATGATGACATCCCTATAGTTGATAGTTTCCTAGATAAGAATATTTTTTCCCTTTCTGTCAATACTCCATGGTTTGCAGATATGGAAAACTATCTAGCCACTAGGAAGTTACTGTCTCATTTGTCACCTCATGAAAAGCGGAAAATTATTACAAAGAGTGTTAATTACTCTTGGATTGGTCATGATATTTTTCGCACATGTCTTGATTTTATTATTCATAGATGTGTCTAAGAGGATGAGGTACCTGAGATACTACGAAGTTGTCATAATGGACCATGTGGTGGCCATTTTTCTGACAAACGTACAACATATAAGGTGTTACATTTGGGTTACTATTGGCATAGCATTTTCAAAGATGCTGCCAAGTATGTGATAAGTTGTGATAGTTACCAAAGGATAGGAAGACCTACGTCAGCTGATGAAATGCCTTTGCATTCCCAAGTTACGATAGAACCCTTTGAAAATTTGGCCCTTCACTTTGTAGGACCAATTTCACCCATGTCTCATAGGAAGAACTATATTTTGGTTTGTACAGACTATGTCACCAAGTGGGTAGAGGAAAAATCCCTATTCAGGGATACAGATATGTCTGTTGTTGAATTTATATATGAAGACATCTTTACCCGCTTCAGTGTTCCTCGTGAAATTATTATGAACCAAGGTACTCAATTCACTTCCAAGTTGGTGAAAGAACTAACAGAGAAATATGGGATTAAACATTGTAAATATTCTCCATACCACCCGCAAGCCGATGGTCAGGTAGAATCCACAAACAAGGTTCTGGATCACCTGGAGAAATACCACTCGGTATACCTCTTATGATCTAGTGTATGGGAAACAAGTACTTTTACCAATAGAATTCCAGGTAAGGACCTTCTGTATTACCGTAGAATTAGGATTGAACCTGTATAAGGATCAAAAGCAACGAGCCCTACAATTGAATGAGCTGGATGAAATTAGTCAAGATTCCATCCAATGGACAATATTAGTCCAAAACCAGAGGAGCAAGTGGCATGACAAGTTTATTAAGAAGCAAAACTTCCAACCTGGTGATTGGGCTCTGTTGTTTGATTCCTGATTCAAAACCTTCAAAGGAAAACTCACCACCTGGTGGTTGGGCCCTTATGAGGTAGACACTGTATATGAAAATGGAGCTGTAAAAATTAAAACAATTGACGATGGACAAGTCTCATTTGTGGTAAATGGACACCGACTAAAATTTTATCATAAGCCCATTTCCAGAGAGGATTTTCTACAGGTCATGTCAACTAACAAAGCATTGGCCTTAGTAGATGGGGAATTCCCCCCTTATTCTTGAAAATTTTTCTGAATTTCCTACTGTATATATGTAAATAGTTTTTGAATTTTGTTAATAAGGAAATTCTAGAGATTTCTGTAAGTATTTATTTCACCAGGAGTACATAGTTTCAAGGATCTTTCTTCAAAAAATGTTACACTTGAATTTTGTGTCTGCTAAAGAATCAAATGAATATTGACTTACTGTAATTAGCCATATTTTCGCAAGAATTCTCATTTTTTTAGGCATTCTAAAGTAGTTTCTCTTGAAACTCTTCACCACTGTATAAGGAAGTGATACCATAACTATCAATCCTAGAGGTATCTCGTACAGTTTTTCCAAGAAACTTGAGTAAGTGAGTCAAGTGTCTTTATCAAAGAGTAACAAGGAGGTCTAATTAGTGGTTAGTCATGGAAACATCACAATAAATACAAAGGAAGAAAGTAAGTTGAACCTAGAGATACCTTTATGTTCTTTCTCAATGGTACCATCCACTACACACTAAATAGCTTGATTATATCATACCTTTAGATAGGCCATGTCCTCTTAAGTACCCCTTACATCAGGACAATCACTAAGTAATATAACAAAAATTCATCCTCTAACATAAATACCATCCCAATTGAAAAAAGAAAGAAAAAGTTGTTTTCAGAGATGTTCCCCCATCTTCTTGCATAAAGCAATCTTATACTACAATCTTAAAATATGGAGGGTCATTATCTGAGGGTTTAAGAGGCTAACCCGTCGAGATACTGAACAGGTCTACTGGAATCAGGTATCGATCTATGGTATGACTAGGTAAACCCGTCGGAGTACTAAACAGGCTTGCTGGCAGTGGGGCATTCTACCTAGCGAGCATGGTAATCTGACAAAAATAAATAATAAATTTAAACTTGTCCTGATGTACGACATTACTTGAAAACAAAGCTGACATGAAATATGTGTGGTTAAGATAAGGTTAATGAACTCCATAAACTTTCCATTGGGAAATAAGTCTAAGACTATCTTGAAACTCTCTTGCCTACCTCTTCTTATATATATATATATATA
>CBVK0100247821.1:0-15442 GCA_900067695.1 Picea abies
CTGGATATTTTACTGTTATTCTGTCATTTCTAGCATTTCGTTTCTTTTCTGCATGTTTTATATATCTGGTATCTTGCAGACAAAAAGTAGTTGAATTTGAAGTTACAGAGAATCTAAGACAAATTGGGTGAAAATTTGAGAAAAAGCCCCAATTTTAGCAGTGAAATTTTTTGAAAAATCAATTAAGCGTCGTGAATAGTGTGTACACTAAGTAGTAATGATGCGAAAAAAGATCAAGGTGCACAAGAATGGGCATTAAAATTGGGCTATGTGTTTTGAAGAACTGGTGATGTGGAAAATAATGTTGCGCAAATGTGCGCACTAACTATTTGACGTTGCACAAAAGATAAAAGTGCACAAGTATGTGCACAAACTTTTGGCACTATGTCATGTATAGTTGGTAGCGTTTGTAGAATATGGGTGCATGGAAACATGCACTAAATTTTGGCATCAAAGAGTGAAAAGTTTATGGAGCATGATTAATAATATAATTCACAAGTAGTGCGTTTGGAATGTTAACAAATTGCAATACACACTTGTTGGTTGTGAAGCCTAATTATCTTCCTAATTCAGAGGTCTTTGTTTTCAGCCGTGTTTATACCCCATGAAGACTTTACATCCTAGAAGAATGTACACTCCTCCATGTAAGGGAGTGCATATGGAGGTTATGCCCTCTACGGGTTTTGGGAGCAAGCGGGCCCTGAAGGAAAAATTTCCTTGTAAATGTATATTGTAATTTCATAGTAAATCTGGACCGTTCATTATAAGGTCGTAGATCTTGTTGGAAATACTAAGACAACTGAGAGGGGGGGGTGAATCAATTTTTACTGTGCTTAAACAATTTTATGCCTATTGAAATATTACTAATGTTCTTCAAGTGATCATCAAGATTATGCAAGTCATGAACAACAGAAATAATAAACATCAATCACACATATGATATACACATAGACATATATTCATGAGGAAACCCATACAGGGAGAAAACCTCTTCTTCTTAGAATGATAGGTAGTCTTTTATGTTCTGTACATCATCTATCTTTGATCACCAACTCAAAATGAGGCTACAACCTCTTCTTTAACAAGCTACAACTTGTAGAGAGCACCAACCCTCTGATTTCTCTAGCACCCACTAGAAGGAAGCACCAACTACCTGAGTGTTCTAGCACCAAATGGATGGAAGCACCAACTTCCATTCACTTAGGCACCAAATTGTATAACAAAGAACAATGGTTCTCCCTTGCACCACCCTACCACCCTGGTTTTTCTGGCTGCAACCAGATGGAAGCTACAACTCCCCGTGTTCAAGCACCCACTTGAAACTCTGAGGAAAACAGTCCTCCCTAGTAGCATCCTTAAATATAAAACTTTACTTACTTGCTCTATCTTTGATATGGTCTGTTACAACTCCATGGCTCCTCTGCCTTCTTCAACTTCTATGCTCTTGTCCTCTTCTACATCTTTTTTCTTCTATGCTCTGCTCTTTTTCTTCCTGTGCACCACACCCCTCTCTTCAACTTCTCTTCACCCTTTTATGCTCTGTGATGCCTCTACATTCTATACATTGTGCCTCTAATCTCCCCTTTAGGTACTACACTCCATCTCCTCTTACTTGCATGTATAAATATCGAGAAAGCACACTATCTTCTTTGTTTTGCATATCTTCCTCACGCCGAGTCCTCTACATGATCATCATTTGAACTCTTCATCTTCTCTGGTGGTTATACCGAATCTGTTCATCATCAGTGGGTGTTATCCTAAGATTATTTGGCTTCTCTCAAAGTCACAACTGTTCATCTTCTCTGGCAGTTACAGTCAGTTGTTTTTGGCATCTTTAGCTTCTAAGCCCCTTCCTTCATGTGACCACCCGTGATGACCAAACGCCTATTCAAAAAGGCGCTTCCCAATCTCGGTTTAGTGAGTGCTAGTTCTGTTTCTCGATATGACCTTGGGTGATGATCTCATGTGACCATGCAATTGCGGGTGCATCCAAAGTTGGTTTGAATCAAACTAATTTTTTGCCCACAATTTACTATAGAGCTCCACGTATGCCTTTGGCGATATCATGGTTTTGATTGCGGCCCGCTTACGAAAAATTAAGACTCAAGCATGTTCTGACCCCGCAATTGAGCATGACCGTTGATCTCCAATCCCTTGGAGATGCCTCTCGATCAACGACTATTATCAACCTTCCTTTCCTGCCTTCTTTCCTCCTTCCATGTGTGATCCTAGATCTCCACGATCTGTCGACATGTAGCTTCCTTCCAAATTAATGACTACAATTCATTTCGTGATCCGAGCTTCGGGAGTTTCAATTCTCAAACATTTATTTCCTCCATACTTCAATCTTTTAGAGTGATGTAACATCACACATGTCTCCTGTTGACTTGTCACAGGCCAAGTGGTTGCCACATGTCACTTGTTGACTTGGTCTACCACATGTTCTTGCTGAGGTGGTCTACTGAGGTGGGTGAGACATGTAGGTAATGTAGTGGAGTGTGGTGATAGAGTGCGGTCGTGGAGTGTGACGTATAGCGGGTAGTGGAGTGTGACTTCGGAATGCGGAGGTGGCATGTATGAGTGGTTTGGTGGTTTACTCGGAGGGGGTGTTAGGCGGTATGTGGTAATGAGTGAGGGGGGTCTGAAATTGTGTACCATATTGGGGAAGTCTCTAGGGTTCCTGGGAGCATAATTTTTAAATGACAACTTTTAAATGAAAAAAACAAGCTAAGGCTAAGATCAACCCTAAGCTACTGATTGCTAGGACAGAGATTCAAAAACCTAACAGGTATAATTCTTGTCAAGAGAAAGGATGATTGCCTTACCCTAAACAAAAACTATCCTGCACAAGCACGCTATTGATAATCCAACAACAAGCATGTGAACACGAGTTGTATAGAGCCAGAGGGCATGCACACGCATACTGACCTTATACATGCCGCGTGTATCTTTAAAACTTTGAAAAAAATAACAATAGACAATCCAAACTAGGAAGAAACCACTAATGTTCAGAACCAGGATCTCCTGAAGGCTTGGACACTCTCTTTAATAGAAGAAGCAAACAATGTAAGGAAAAAATTCCTAAAACAAACCAATCTGAGACAAGACTGCAAACAACCAAGACTTAGAAAGAATTCCAGAAAACCCCTGAGAATGTCTGATTTTGACAGGGAAGAGGATGATTGCCTCCAAAATTTTATGGAATCTACATGCTACTGCTACTTCTTCAGCTAGCATTTACACACAGTCTGTAAGAGAGTAGGGCATAGGTACATGCATGCATACCTTATGTAGGATGCGTGTACCTCTATGGGTCTTGAAAAAACACAGTCAAGCAAATAACATAGACAACTGGTATGGAAAACCAGACTCTCTGCTAGCTCAGAATTTGCAGAAACTTCAAAAAACATGAAAGAAAACCAGTCTTTTAAAACTACCCAAAAATACTCCCAGGAACCCTAGAGACTTCCCCAGTATGGTCGCCAATTCTGTTGTGGTGGGAAATCCCCCTATGGACTAGCAAATAGGGTTATATTATGCATGTAGATATGACCAAAATAAAACTACTTTCTACCTTCGTCCCCAGACCTAATCCCCATTTCTTTTTAGTGAATACATGGTTAGACCAACATACCTTGTTCCATATGGTTGATGTCGATCCTTCTTCACGCTTGATCGCTTGTTGGCAGCTCCCCTCCCAAGGATTACCCACATACAAAACAAGCAACAAACTACACATGCATTTTACCTACAGACTAATGGGTTAGAGATTCAAACATATATTTACTGAACTATGAAGAACTCATATAGTGGGATGGGAAAATAATTTCTTTATTATTAACTTTAATGAATCAATTTACAATGTCGAGACAGGCCACTGCTCCGCGAATCTTGATCCTGAGCTCCTCTTCAAATGTCCTCCAACTTCTTTTCTTTGTATCTCTTCTTGCACAAGGATGGATAAAGGGTTGGGACAATGGGAATATGCAATTGGGTAGAGTTTCTTTACTCTTATTATCCTCTTCCAAATGGGACCCCTAACCCTTCTTTTATAGGCTAGAGGAAGCTAGGTATTTGGACGAACCCTCGGCCATGCATGACTGGGAGTTTCAGTTAACTCACCCAAAGTTGTTGTTCCATTGAAAACTTTCCTTTTTCGTGCTTTTGTCGGTCCACGTGGGCTGTTTTAGGTCAACTAGCATGTACACGCATGCAGTAATGGAGTAGGGCACATGGGACCTTATAAAATAGGTTTTTTAAAGAGTTGTTTAGCATTTCTTTTGGCAAAGAAGGGATCTGAGATGGCCTGATGCCAAGTAAGCATGTATGGTGAAAATTAGGGTTATTATAGATCCCCCCTAATGTGTGAGGTCAGAAGAGAATTTGATGGCTGAAATGCATTATAAATCTTTACGGATGTGCCGAACAAGTGAGCCCAGGGACCAAGAACTGGGAGGCACCGTCTGCAAAATAACAAATGTCTCACCGAGGTGGGAATACCCATGCTTGGGATAAAATAGAATCATGGCTACCAATCAAATACACTGTAGATCCATGTCAAATAAGTATATAAAGTGTAGCCACGAACAATACACAATGAAGCTACATCTTGAAATAAAAAAGATATACATATAGAGTATCCATCTTCTAGAAGTTGATACGGCCTGATGGATGGAGATGAGATCTTCAGAGCTCTAGAAACAACTTCAAAATATTCAAAACTCAAGGTAGGAGTGTAATATGAGTGTACGACTTCACTACCGAGAGGTCTTTGACAACTCGTCGGTCTTGGACTAGATAATATTGATGATCATATTGAAGGCTTCATTGATTTCGAACAAGGACTTGATTGGACATTCAGGATGGTCAGGTATGAGGGAAAGAGACAAAATGCAGAGGGGCCAAATCAGGCTTGGTCGAAACTTCCCTTGGAAAATAGCATGACAAATGATGAGACTTAGGTAGCATGGCATTAATCATAAGTTTACGAAGCAGGAGGCAACACAGACTCTCCATATGTTTGGAAGAATAACCAAATGGACGAGGACACAACTCTATGTAGCGATAACAACTTCCTAAGGTCATATTACATCCCATAGTTTGACGAACAAATGGACAAATGTGATTTATCCAAGGGCGACTCATTATGCTGCCAATAAAGAAAATACTTTTCCCTTCCTCTTTTTGGGGTATATTTGATTTTTTTATCTTTTTCAATAATTTTGGAAAAAGAATAAAGGAATGTTACGTTACAATGGAGGAACGAGTGCTACAAACATACAAGTTCAAGGTTCAAGGACAAGACTGATGTTCAGAATAATGATACTCGGGAAAAATCCTCCAGGGGCCAAGGGTGTTAAGACGCAGAAGAAAAGTGCTACAAGGCTGGCGTATAAGGTATGCAAATGCAGTTAATAAAACACACAATGGTAACGTCCTTTGATGTAAGTTTAATGAGCCCAGAGAAGGTAAGCTCGGTGGTTTTTCATGTTTAGAGAGTCTGAAGAAACATAAAAGAAGACTCCATTGGGGTACCTTTTTCGAAGATAGTCTCGTCGGTTCGAAAAAGGGGTAAACTAGCACCGAAAAGACATCTATTCAAAACCATTTTAACGAGTGTGATAAGGACAAGATCACTTGGCCATTTTTTCATTTTTAAGGAGTCTGAAAAAAGCTTAACTATGCACTCCGTCAGGAATGTTCTTCTGGACCAGTTTAATGAGTGTGAAAGAATAAGGTCACTTGGCGATCTTTTCAACTTTAGGGAGTCTGAAAAGAGCTTAAATATGGACTCCGTGGGGGTTCCTTCTTCATAAGTTTAGTCCCTCAGGCCCGAAAAAGGGATAAAATTATACCTGAGAGTACTCTTCTAGAGAACTGAAGTTCCATAGAGTATACCTTTGTTCGTAAAGTTGACCGTCCAGACCGAAAAAGGGGTAAACTACTGTCGGACAGATGTGACTTCAAATTTCAGTTTAACGAGCATGAAAGGCCATAAGATCATGCATAAATCTTTTCATGTTTATAGGCTATGAAAAGGGATTAAAAGAAGACCCGTAGAGGTTACTTTTCTCAGTTAATCTAGACGAGATCGAAAATCATAAATGCAGTCTCACCGAATGTTGCTTTCGGATCTCAAAGCGAGTTTGATAAACAACAAAGTTAGCTCATGATTGACTCTTTGTGGGTCGATGCCTGACATATCCTCGGGGGAGAAGTATTCTTCGATGAAAATGTTGTCTATGACGCTAGGGGTTTTGGAGATATTGATAGGTATCGTTTCAACAATGGTTGCCATATTACCCTCAGCATAGATCTCATGTGTAGCTAAGGGATTAATAGGACAAGACCTATCTCCAGTCATGGTGAATTCTCCTACTTCGATTTGGCTTAACTTTGGAAGGAAGTATGATCTGTGATGAATATCTTCCCATGGTTTGTCTGGACTAGTCATTGCTTCAATTATTGCTTTATCAGAGGGCAAGACCAAGTCTAACGAATCGGGGCCAGTGAGAGAACCCTGAGGCCAAATAGGCTCTAGAAGTGGATCGAACTCTTGTGTAGGAGTTGGATCAGTGTTAGCTGAAGCTTGTTGGACTAAAGAGTATGCTACTTCAGCTGTGGACAAGGGCATGGACATGCTCGGGTGCCCTGTCCCATCCATCGTGGTTGATGGGGAAGGAAGTATCCACAGATCGTAGAAGTAAGTCATGCAGAACGACGAAACTTGAAGAATATCAACCTTATGGTGATATGATATAAACTTGATATCACCTTGCAGGGGTGGGTAATCGAAGGTACCCATAAAAGATGGGTACAAACCAACCCTTGGTTGAGGATTATCAATCATTGGGACTGTGGATGCCCCCAATGCAGGGTCAGGTCTGGAGAAAGACAATTGGTCGATGGTCACTATCCGAACCTCGTGTGGAAACAACAAGACCCGAAAAACTGTAGCAACCACAGCTTGCATGGCATAAGTCCAACTCCTTCCTAACAAAAGGTTATAGTCGAGGGGAGCATTGACTACCTCTACTTTGACACATAGAATCTTCCCTCCTAACTATATGGGAAAAGAAGGAAGGATACCATGTGGTCGGAATGAACGACCGTCAAAAGAGGTGAGGAGAGTAGGTGATGGAGACAAAATGGGCTGGCCAATGGCCTTCCAACATGCCAATGACATAACGCATGTGAAGGTGCCCTCATCAACCACTGTACGGAAGATATTTCGAGTAAAAATTTTCGTGGGATAAGCCACTACTATTTGAAACGCTACGTGGTAAGGCAGATGAGTTTTTAAGTTAGTTGTGTCCAGCATGATTGTACCCAGATTACAAATCTCAGTAGATCCTAAAGCGGTTAACAAGGCTTTCCTTTGGGAAGGGCAACTTTGGAGGACCTCCAAAGCAGACATCGCACAAGGGGTTTGTGATAAATCTTCCACCACAGAATAGTTCTGAGTGGCCCTTGCATTTGGGTTGTGAGAGGCTTTTTTGAATGCACCTTTGGGGATGCATGTCATTGTTTCACCCAACATCTTCTCAATCTGTAGAGGAAGAGATGGGAGTTCGGCTTCTTTGCCCTTCTCAGAAGTGCTTGGTTTACTATAGTCATGTGCTCTAGTCGATATAAAAGCATCACCCTTCACCATATATAAATTCACGGATGTAGGGTTGGTTGAAGATGAAGAGGGTCCTTGGCTGCCCCCTTCCGTGCTTGCAGAGGATTGAGTTAGATTTTTCCCATGTTGAAAAGGATTGGTTAACACAACAGGCTATTGCTGTGCCACAAACTTTTGGGTGTTTGCAAGTCGAGGACATAGATGGGTTGGGTGGTCTTCCGTGCACAAGTTGCATGGATACCTCACCTTCCATTTCTCAGTGTTGTCCCTGCCAACATTATCGGTAGGTTTCTTATCCCCCTTACCCTTATTTTGTTGTTTTTTATTTCCTTCAGGCTGCTGGGTGGCCTTTGGATTAGTCGATTGCACTGTGTGTACATCTAACATTTTGGTAGGGGGAGTAGCCAAAGTATTAGTTTGGCTAGTCGTTGTGTGTTGTATAGACAATTTTTGCAACTAATTCATTATTTTCTCAATGGGCTTTGTTTGTGCTGAACCAACAATACCATTGGCATGTGGTCCAACTCTCTGTTTGGTTTTATCAAGTATTGAGCATGGTGCATCTGGAAAGATCTCATATAATAAAACGGACTGAGAATAGATTAGCTCAAGTTGTTGAGCTCTCATGATGGTGTCTTCTTCAAAAAATACTCCCGACATCGCGACATCTTTGGACAATTGTGGGACCAAAGACTTAAGAAACCACTCGATCAGGAATGATGGTGGGACTGGTACCTTAATTAAACTCTTTCTACGTCTCCATTCTTGAATGTGATCAGAGATATGGTCCACTTTAGTTTGTGAGAAATTGGCCAACAATTCGGTGCCAAAGCTGTATCTCATAGGCAACTGGAAATGGTTTAGGAAAGCCATCGCTAGTTCACCGAAGGAAGAGTATCTTGAGCGGCCGAGCTCAATGTACCATTTCGCGGCACTCCCTATGAGAGTACGCTGAAACAATCACAACTGTATGGAATCGTCTTTCAACGAGTTAGATGAGCACCAAAGATGGAAGGTAGTCACATGATCTCCTGGATCTTCGTTAGGCTTGGCTTCAAACTTTGGGATGTCTGAAGGCAACTTCGTCGAAATAGGAGGCCAACGTGGATCATGACAGATAGGGTCATTCAACAACCTTGTCAAGTCTGGCAAATGCAAGGTTGCCAGGAAAGGTAGTTTGGGTTGTTGGTGATAAGCTTGGAAAAAGGGGCCTGGAGTTTGACTGACACCAAGTTGCTAGGAAAAGTTTGGCTTCTAGCCCAGATTCTGGTAGAAACCATGGCCATGTCCAGCATATGAATTTTGTGTGTGAGGAGACATCATTGGTGGATTTTAGAAATAGTACATAGATGGTTGGGTATGTATTACATTCGAAGGACTTTGGGAAGGATTGCTCCATGTCGGTCCTGTGGGGATAGGCATAGTGCTTTGTTCGGGGTTCCATTGATTATGAAAAGAATTTACCCCAGATCAACATTCCTGATGAGGGAACTGATCCCTACCAAGAATTCCAAGGCCCTACTATGGAAGAAGTTCCTGGGTGTGCCCCCTGTGCAGGAATAGTACCCTGCATAGGAATAGGTTGTCCGAAACTGGGGTTGCCCCCAGTTGGGAAAGTCGCTGACGATAAGGCATTGTTACCAAACTCACTGAACAAAGAAAATGGTGTCGAACCTACCGACATACTATGCAAAGGTGGTCCTTGACTCCCCCCTCCAAGTAAACTATGGTGGACATTTTGCTCAATTGTTTGCTGATGCGAGCCACCGAGTGAAGGGGACGAAGAAGGTATATGACCTCCCCCGTAAGGGAAAGTGTTAAAAGGAGTAGGAGTTCCCCCCATGCGTCTTTACAGAGGAGCATTAGAGCTCCCTTTCCCCAGACCTAAAGTTTGTAAAGTGGAGTAGGAAAGTACAGGACTTGTACTTGAACTAGGCATCCCGTATGAGAACGGAGGGCATGTCACACTTGGTGTGAAAGGGGTTGTGGATGCTGCCAAAGATGGGATCGGCCCACTATGTGATGTAGTGGCGGTTGATACCATGGTGGCTCAGACCAGTGATGGTGGGTTAGGAGGTGGAAACTCTCCTGTAGTGACAACTGTAGTGGGAATTGAAGAATTCCTAGAAGGAGTAACAACATTTGTTTCCATTGTTGTGTGCGACACTGTCTAGCACTCATAAGTATGAATCAGTATGATGGTGGGTGTCGAAAGATCAGTGGTGGAGGTTTCAACCAGACAAAAATATTGTGCTCCAAGGTCTAAAATGGTCGATTCCTCTGGATGTTTGTCGGGCACAATTTCTTGTGACCCGGTCGCTTCAAAAGACCCTTGTTGGTCTAGCTTTATCCTTAGTGGTGGCAGGGGTGGCTCCAGTGTAACCAGCGGCAGGCCAAGAAGCCTTCGTGACAGGAAGAGCTTGTGATCCTCCACTATGTGAGAAGATCAAAGACACACTAGGGTAGTTTAACCATTCAAAAAAAAGCATGCACTAAAAAAGTCCCTAGAAGATAAGACAGGCAAACACTAAATTAATTGGAAGAACAATTACAACAACCAACACTAGAGAAACTTATCGGTGCAAGTGAAACTAGAAAATGGAAGCACCCTCTGGGTATACTATACAAAGCATGGCCTGATGTCTGTCCTAGGTACTGCGGTATACCCTCGTAGTCACCTGTGTATGTCCCTAAAAAAGATAGGAAACTAGGTTGCCAGCACGCGAACAGTCACCAGGCGGGTACAGTCGAAAGTCGGGTAGACCACAATGAGCAGGGTATCGAGTCCGAAAACTATCAAGGGTATCGAAAGCAAGTGGTCCGGAAGAAAAATGAGGACCTCAAATGGATTCAAGATCCACGAAGCCCCATGGAAAATGTAATCGATGGAATCCCAAAACAAGCCCTTTATATGTATTCTCCACTACGATTGGTCCAACTTTGGAGGGGTTATCTATGCTACCTTTCTGCACGTGACCTCGTGTTTATCCCCTGTGTTAGAGGGGGGTCTTGGATAAATTTTATGATACTGAACTTAGACACTTCCTAACTCAGACTCCAATGTTTGATTTTAATGGCCTTGAAGAGTTTCCTCTCCAACCTAATCCAAGGCCCTAATCTTGAACTAGTTGGTTAACCCTACAAACATAAAATTCTAATAAATTTTAGATTTAGTGTTAATTTTATGGCTTGTCTTATGTCAAGGGGTATGAAAGTGAAACTAATGATGTTTTGCAAGGCGAAAGTAAAAAATGAACAGAAAGATGGAAACAAAAATTTCACTTAATGCAAATTTTCAACAACTTTTCAATTTTTTTTATTTTTATTTTTCTAAGATCTTTTGAATCAACAAACTTAAAGAAGGATTTCACTTGACTACGAGCTACTCACGATCTAAGTAAACTATCAAGAACTTAAGAAAACAAATATTTTTCCCTAGCTACTAATGCAAAATCACACTTTTCAATCAAACAAGAAAATGAAAGAGAGTGTTTATTTATTTAAATGCTAATAAAGCAAAAAGGGAAAATACCAACAAGTAAAAAGCCAAGAAAAACAATGCTGGCCTAATCGCAGATCGCAAAGAATCACTTCAAAAAATCACACACTAGCAACATAAAAAATGACTCTCACACTTGTTTAAAAACCCTAAAGAAAATTTTTTTAATGACAACTTTTAAACGAAAAAAAAAAAAGCTAAGGCTAAGATCAACCCTAAGCTACTGACTGCTAGGACAGAGATTCAAAAGCCTGAGAGGTATAACTCTTGTCAAGGGAAAGGATGACTGCCTTACCCTCAACAAAAACTATCCTGCACAAGCACGCCACTGATAACCCAACAACAAGCGTGTGAACGTGAGCTGTATAGAGCTAGAGGGCATGTACACACATGATGACCTTCTATAGGCCATGTGTATCTCTAAAAATCTGAAAAAAATAACAACAGACAATCCAAACCAAGAAGAGACCACTGATATTGAGAACCGGGATCTCCTGAAGGCTTGGAAACTCTCTTTAACATAAAAAGAAAACAATGTAAGGAAAAAATACGTAAAACAAACCAATCTGAGACAAGATTGAAAACAACCAAGACTTAGAAATAATTCCAGAAAACCCCTGAGAATGTCTGATTCTGACTGCCTCAAAAATTTTCTAGAATCTACACGCTACTGCTACTTCTTCATCTAGCGTTTACACGCAGGCTGTAAGAGAGTAGGGTGCGGGTACACACGTGCATACCTTATGTAGGTCGCTTGTACCTCTGTGTGTCTCAAAAAAACATAGTCAAGCAAATAATAGAGACAACTGGTAGGGAAAACCAGATTCTCTGCTACCTCAGACTTTGCAGAAACTTAAAAAAACAAACAAGAAAACTAGTCTTTTAAAACTACCCAAAAATACTCCCAGGAACCCTAGAGACTTCTCTAGTATGGTTGCCAATTCTATTGTGGTGGGAAATCCCCCTATGGACTAGCAAATAGGGTTATATTATGCATGTAGATATGACCAAAACAAACCTACTTTCTACCTTCATATCCAGACCTAATCCCAATTTCTTTTCAGTGAATACATGGTTAGACCAACATACCTTGTTCCAGATGGTTGATGTCGATCCTTCTTCATGCTTGATCTCTTGTTGGAAGCTCTCCTCCCAAGGCTGACCTGCATACAAAACAAGAAACAAACTACACATGCATTTTACCTACAGACTAATGGGTTAGAGATTCAAACATACATTCACTGAACTATGAAGAAATCATATAGTGGGATGGGAAAAACATTTCTTTATTATTAACTTTAATGAATCAACTTACAATGTTGAGACCGACCACTTCTCCGCGAATCCTGATCCTGGGCTCCTCTTCAAATGTCCTCCAACTTCTTTTCTTTGTATCTCTTCTTGCACAAGGATGGCTAAAGGGTTTGGACAATGGGAATATGCAATTGGGCAGAGTTTCTTTACTCTTATTCTCCTCTTCCAAATGGGACCCCTAGCCCTTTTTTTATAGGCTAGAAGAAGCTAGGTATTTGGACAAACCCTCAGCCATGCATGGCTGGGAGTTTCAGTTAACTCACCCAAAGCTGTGTGTTTCGTCGACAACATTCCTTTTTTTGTGCTTTTGTTGGTCCATGCGGGCTGTTTTAGGTCAGCTAGCATGTACACGCGTGTAATAATGGAGTAGGGTGTGTGGGACCTTATAAAGGAGGTTTTTTAAAGAGTTGTTCAACAGTGCTTTTGGCAAATAAGGGATCTGAGTTAGCCTGATGCCAGGTAAGCATGTATGGTGCAAATTAGGGTTATAACAGTGAGGGGGGTCTGAGTTGACAGGAAGGTGACATGTATGAGGGTCCCACATGGAAAATAACACCAGCTCTGATCCCCCCCCCACGATTAAAGAAAGAAAAGTCAAGGGGGGGTCCGATATGCCCTGTCGACCATAGATCTCAGTGCCTGATTATTAGCCACTGAGATTAGCGCGCACTTCTTCTAACTTATCCTGCCCTTCCACTTTAGAATGATCTGACAGTTGAAATTTACTTCGGATGATCTAATAGTTGAGAATTCATTTCGACTCTCTGGCTCTCTGAGTTTCGGGAATTTCAAATCTCAAACTGAAACTCTAGAAGTGATTTCTCTGGAGCTTAATCTCCTCACATCTTTAGACCTGAAACTAATGTTGTTCGTTGATCATGATATTAGATCAACGACTCGATTTGTATGCAATGCAACTTTTCCTTGGTTTAAATCCAACGACCCTCCAACTTTGCTTATACTATCCTTCCACTTTAGAAAGATCTGACGGCTCAATAAAATCCACATATTTAAGATCTCAAATATTTTACCGTGCTTATTCTATCCTCCTATTAATTCAGTCCGACAGCTGACGGAAATTTGGATAATCGAATTCTCAACCGTTTTGCCCTGCTTATCCTATCCTTCCACTTAGAATGATCCAACGGTTGTTGGGCATTCGATTGAAGGTCCTTTGGATCGGTGATCCAATGGCCACTATATCTCTTTCTCCTGACCTTTCTTTCCTTCTGCTCCACCTTCTGTTCTTGCCATTAATGACAAACACACTCTTCCTGTAAACATGCCAACAGACCTGATGGTAGAAGTTACGTTAGGGTTTTTTTCCCTAGAAGAGAAACCCTATTTTATGAGGGAAATGTATTGTGGCTATGTATCATTGTGAATATTGTATTATGAGTGAGGAGACTGTGAGAGAAAGAAGAGGAAGTTACAACGTGTGTGTTGTAGGTTTTATCCCTTCATTTGCTGGATAATAATAAAGGAATGACCTGGGAATTTCTCTAGTGGACGTATCCCACACTGGGTGAACCACATATATCTGTGTCTCTATTGTATTGTGTATCTTCTGTATTTTATTTCCACATTTGTTTTATTTTATTTCTCTGTGATCCTATTTTATAATGACTGGTATCAGAGTGAAAGGTAACTCACAGGAAAAGAGGGTTCCTGGTTCGAGTGGGAGCAATGCCGAAAGATGGAAATTTTAGGGTCGAGAAATTTAACGACCAAAAATACCAGTTATGGAAGATGTAGATGGAATATTATTTATATCAGAAGGATATATTCCTACCATTGGGTGGATTAGAAAAAAATACGACAGCCATGAAGGACGAAGAATGGGAGGTTCTTGACAGAAAGGCACTAGGAATGATACGGTTGAGTCTGGCAGCATTAGTGGCTTTTAATATTTCAAAAGAAAATACAACAAAGGAGATGCTGGACTCATTGGATAAACTGTATGAAAATCCCTCATCTTCCAATAAGGTATTTTTAATGAAGAGATTATTTAATATGAATATCTCAGAAGGTGGGTCTGTTGTAGATCATTTAAATGAGTTTAATATGGTTACTAGTCAACTAAGTTCAGTAAAAGTGGAATTTGACGAAGAGGTTAGGGATCTTCTAATATTGTGCTCATTTCCAGAAAGATAGAATGACTTGGTCATGGTTGTAAGTAACTTTGTCTATGGTTCAAACACTTTAAAATTTGGTGATGTTGTTGGTGTTATCCTTAGTGAGGAAATGCGATGGAAAAGAACATGTGAGACATCAGGTAATGCTTTAAACATGAAGAACAGAGGAAGACAAAAGGATAGAGCAAAGGGCTCAGGGAATCGTAGGAATTCTAGGATGGGCAGATCTAAATCCAGATTTGGAAAGATAGAGTGTTGGAATTGTGGGAAGAAAGGACATCTGAAGAAAGACTACAGAGCTCCAAAGAAACAAAGAGATGGACATCGGGAGAAAAATCAGGAAGAAAATGTAACAGGTGAAGTGTTACAAGATGCTTTGATTATTTCTATAGATAATATTTATGAATCTTGGGTAGTAGATTCAGGGGCTTCACTTCATGCCACACCCCATAGGAAACATTTTCTAGATTATGTTCAAGGTGATTTTGGACAGGTTCATTTGGGTGATGATAAACCATGCAAAATTGTTGGAATGGGAAAGGTAAAAATAAAGCAACGAAATGGAAACCAATGGTTGTTGAAAGAGGTAAAACATGTTCCAGATTTAAGTAAAAATCTGATTTCAACAGGGCAGTTGGCAAGTGAAGGTTGTATATCCATATTTACAAATAAGACATGGAAGGTCATCAAAGGATCATTGGTGATAGCGAAAGGGATAGCGAAAGGAGAGAAGGTAGGTACATTGTATCTATGTATTGGTAATAATGACTCTTCTATATCTTTAGCTTCTACAGGAGTGGATACATCACTATGGCATCAGAGGCTGGGACACATGAGTGAGAAGGGTATGCAGATCCTTCACAAAAGAAA
>CBVK0100247822.1:2339-15642 GCA_900067695.1 Picea abies
AGATAGATTAGTTACTTGGATAGGAAATGATCCCAAGATATCAGGAAAGCCAGTTTTTGAACAACCATTTGAAAGCCAACTCATCCTTCTAGAAGATTCCCTTCTAGAAGGTTCGAGATTTTATCTTTTTCCTTCATTTGGAAGATGTTCGTACCTTGAGAGTTAGGTACAGTGCGAACCCCTCACACTCCAGCTTAATGCAGCCTGTGAGAATTAGGCATTCTCGCAGGAAAGTATATAGACAGCCTGCGAACCTCCTTTAAAAGCATAATTTTTGGAAGTAGACAAATGTAACTTTTCTCAAGAAAGTGTTCTTAGTGAAGAGTTTGATTTTCCATCATCATAACATCATCATGCTATCATCATGATGACCAAAATTGTGGATAATAGATGGATTGCCCAATGAAATGGTGCAAATATACTCTTGGCAAGGATGGAATCCTCAAGAGAATAATGGTATCATAACTTTGCTTTGAATTCATTGAAAAATGAAGTGTATCCATGGCCTTTTTATAGAATTCCTTTGATCTATTTTTCAACCATTTTGTAGTGTGAAAAGAGGCCAATTAGGGCATTTCTAGGTATTTGACCAGCCATTCAGTCAGATCCAGTCTAGATTTGTGTGTCAAATCAATTTGGGAGCTGAACTAGAAGTGGTTAGGAGGCCAACCACTCTCATAAATGCGTCGTTTCTCAGGTGCGTGGATTTTTGCGATAAAAATCGTGCATCGTGCGCATGTGTGCGATTTCTGCATTCTTGTTTCGTGCATGCGCGCACGCGCCTAGTGTCTTCATAGCGCCCTTCAATTTTTCACTATTTTGTATAGTTTTTTGACCCTTTATGAATGCTTTGGTGTTAATTCAGGTCCATGGATGACTTCATCGCTGTTTGACGATGCTGAGTTCTTATAACCATGTGTGGACAAAATTTCAGTGATAACAGTATGTGATTCTTGTTATCCTATATTTCATTTTCCATTTTCTTTTGTTTAGATTGGAGAACTAGAGGCCCATAATTCATCATTTGATGCTCTCGGCTTAGAAATTTAGACTATGTTTATCTCTTCTTAACTGATTCATAATTCATTACAATAATGCTCTGATATAGTTATATGTTTATTTTTCTTCTGATGCGATTCTAATTTTCAAATATAAACTCAGACTCACTGCCTCATTTAGCCCATTCCTATGAATAGTTGTCATGTTCCAACAATGCATCGTTCATTCTGGACTCCATGGCCCAAACATCATTTTCATTTCTCCAGTTATTTTATTCAAAACACCCAAAAAACAAACCAAATCTAGCCACCAATTCCCATAGATATACCCAGTGACATGAGAGAGCCCTCTCTGAGTTGAGCAAGCTAGTGACTTAGCTCTAAAGCTGGTTGAAATAGTTACCCCTATCATTTGTCTATTCAACCGGACAAAATTTACAAGGTGCTAACATTCTGGCGTCGTTGTCGTGGATTAAATTAGAAATTTTCTCTGGGAAGAACGACATGGTTGAGTTCTAAGGTCTGAGAGTAGCAGACACTTAGGCACATTTTGGCTATATTCCTTCTCTGGAGACTCCACACGTCAAAAATTAGTTTGAAGGTGATTCCACTGGTAGCAAAATCCAGAAATTTGAATTTTCAATGGAGACTCCACTCTCAATGTAGAATCCAGCTTCCAAAGACTCCATTGAGAAATGAGACCCCTTGACAGAGGCATGAAAAGAAATTATGGAATAAAACAGATACTTAAAATTGGATTTTTCCAAGGCATTCTATTGTTTGTTATAGGGTTTCTCTGCTTTTTCCTTGAACATGCCAAACAATTTTTTCTTTACCTACTACATTTTGGTGATGAACATGAAGATCTTGCTATTGTATACCCTCCTCTTAAATTTGTGCATGCATATCCTCACTATATCACCGATGTTGATAAAAAATTCCCATATGGGCCATGTGATGACCATGACCAAGTCGGTAAACCCCATAAATCCAAGTCTGATGTCTCTCCCCCTGTTCTTATTCCAACGTCCTCCAAATCCCAATGTAGATACATACCCCTAAACTACCCCAAGTCCTCCATTATTTCCCTCCAAATCACCATGAATATCTACCTGTGTTTGATGGAGAAACTAATGTCATCTCAGCTGAAAAGAACATCTAATGGTTTGAGCATTTCATATATTTATTTGAGATTAACCATGGTGATGTTTGTATGAGATCCTTCTCTCAATCCTTGAAAGGGAACACCAAACACTGGTTTAGGCATTTGCAGCCAAATACAATTAGCTCATGGGAGGAATTGAAGAATGTTTTCTTGAAGTTTTGGGGCAAGAAGAAATATTTGGAGCTACAACTTGTAGAGTTCTATGCCTTGAAATGGAAGAGAAAGGAAGTTATCTCTATATGTAGTAGAAGGTTTTCCAGTATTTACTACAAATTGCATGAAGAGATTCAACCCACCGAAGCAGTTGCTATGTTCCATTATACAACAACTCTTCATCCAAATTTGTCTTTCCTTCTAATGGAAAGAAGACCCAAGTCCTTACAACAAATGTTTGATGATGCCCAGGATATTCGACACAACATCCAAGCATGTAAACAGATCCAAAATGAGGATTTAAATGCTAAAGAACATGAAAGTGAATATGAACAGGAAATAGTTGATTTAAATATCATGGGCCCTCTTGAAGTCTCGGATGCTTATGATCGTGCTAAAAATTATTTTCCACTTGTCAAAAGAAAAGGTGTTGTTCTAGCTTTTGAGTCATCTCCTGATAAACAGGGAGCTGGTAATTTTGTAGACATACAAGAGGATGAGTTTGTAAACCAATTTTTCGAAGAACAAATTAATGTTCCAAGACTGTTCTTATTAGATGACATTGCATATGATGTTGATTTTCCTATATATGACAAATACAAGAATTATTGTGATATTGAAGACTTTCTTCTTCAGCGGTACAATGAGGAGAAAAATATTATATCAGCTGAAGAGAATTCTCTACCCTTATGCTTCACTACATTCAAATTGTTGAAAGAGAATTCTTAGATTATAGTTGAGGCAAGTGAATTTGTGTGGATGCAAATTCACACTGAACCAACAAAACAGATTGACAAGATATTGGAACACTCTTCTCAGATGCTTGATGACCCTATTCTTTGTTCTAAAGAAGACCTTATAGATTCAGAAATACAATGATTGGTCGAATAAAAATATGAAGGTGAGCATGTCCAAAAACCCAAAGAGATGGAAAAATGTACATATGATGATACCGAGAAGAATGAAGAAGGTTGTGAGTCAGGTAAGAAATCCTTGCCATTATGTTTTTCCTCATTCAAACTGTTGAAACAAGATGGCGTTTCAAATCAAAAAATATTCAAGCATGAAGTAGAAAGTGAAGAAAGCATCGGGCTTATAGATAAAAACTCTCTCCCTTTATGTTTTTCTTCCATTGAATAGTTAAGAGAAAATTATGAAATTTCAGAAAAAATAAGGACTTCTGACTATATTCACACTAGCATTGTTTTACATGAAAAGGTTGTCATCGTTAAAGAACACCAACTACACTCAATTTAGAATTTCAATTAGAGCTTAACCATCAGATTAAAGAGGAATTTGATCAAGAAATTTTTATCAAAGTTCTATTTCTTTCTCCTAGAACTAATGCAGATGTTCAACAATATTACCCGCAAGACAAGGTGTTTCAAGGTTGCATGTCTTCCCTTGAAAATGATGTAGTGATCCTATTTCTGAATAGTCTAGATATGGATGAAGATTTTGAAATTTCACATATGAAAACTACAAATAGCGGGGAAACCCTAGTAGAAGAATATCACCCTTCTATATTGATTCCTAAAAAGGAGTCATTCTTTCATATGATTCAGGATATCGAGACACATTATATGGGAAAGGTTTATGATCAAAATCTGCCAACAACAGTGGATTACAATGAATCAATTTTTTCACCAAATCTTTTCACATCAGATGATGTTCTTTAGCCATGGTCGCTTTATGACTTAGGAAAGCCCTACTACCAAACTTCTCAACGACTCTGTTAGTTTTTTATAAGTCAACGAGTTGAATCACCTAAAAAAAAATACAGTGGAAGGAGTAAAACATGGTGGTTGTTTTACACATATTTTAAAAGATCCATTTGCAATCCTATTAGAAGAAATAAGCAGTCTGAATGTTTTTAATTTTTTGAGAATTATGGATGAAGTTATGAATGAATTATCAGTCAGCAAGATTTGGAGCAAGCTTGTGCAAGGCAAACAGACGGTAGATAAAATGCTCACATGGTTGCATTGGAATTTTGATTTCACTTGATTGATAGTTCATTTCAGTAGTAAGAGTAGATAGGAGTGTGAAAATAAGCTGGTTGGACAAGAATTTTTCAGTTTATATTTCCAGTATTGTGTAAAGTCAGTTTCAGCAATATATTCAATATCCATTCGAGAGAAGCGTGCGAAGTTTAGACTTCAGCAGATGCTAGAGATACGGTAGGAGCAGGGTACACGCACATGTTTCGAAATCATCCTAATGGATCAGGCACTGGGTCTATAAGTTATTTTCTACCTCACAGGGAGGATAGCATCCCTAGTTGGAGCCTATGTTTTCACTGTAACAATTTTCAGACAAGATCCAAGTCTTGGGAATTTAGCAAAGCTACACCATTGTGGAAAATCTTGATAGTTTGGAGAATTGATAATTTAGAGGACCGGGACATGTCTAGCAACGTATGGACAAATGTAGTGGAGGCACGAAAGGTATAACTCAACAGACCGTCGATTACAAAATGACCCAGATCAACGGCTGGAGATTGTATCGGGTGGTAAACTTGCACTGTACTTAACCATATAGAGGCGGACCGAGGAAACCATTGTGGTTTTTAACATGGATGCGTGTCACCTCCAGAGATATGTCGGGGAGAAAGGTGGGTTGTCTGAAATTGATTTTTCCAAAGCCCCAATGTCACATGTTCCTATGCATCACATCAAACACTTGCGGGGTACCAGTGGCGGCTGGTTGAAATCAACCCATCTCACTCGTTCAGTACTTCATAACTGTATAATGGCAGGTGAATGCCTCCATATAACGAACTCAAAATCTAATAATTTGAACTGGATTTTCCAAGCATGGTAAATCAACGTACCTGTTAGTGAGTCTGTCAGTGATTCATGATTGGAACTTTGTAATTACTCAAGTATGAAGGCATCATTTTATCCATAAGCGAAGTGATGTCCAATTCGATCAACTCTCTAATTCCTATAAGAATGTTTCGGTGTCTATGAAATTGGGATACATGGAACAAGCTATACCCGGTGAAATCCGTCATTCAAGCAACGTGGAATATTGACCTATGAGCAGGAAACAAAGGGAAATTGCGCGTATACTGGAAACTAAATTCCACACAGAAACTGCTACAGACTCAAGATTGGAAGTCAAGATAAATCCCATCATGAAGGATCTATTTATCAATAGATGAGCTATAAAGAAGAAATAGACCAAGTGACAGAAGAAAGAGATCATAGCCTAAACGAATGAAAGTGTTGGAGAGAATCAACTGGTTTGGTTGGATACTCTATAGGAGGATATCTCTAAGATAAAATGAACTCTCAAGTGGAGATAAGTATCTCCCAACAAGTTTTGGACAATTGTCACCTAGATATGATCAACCTGCTCCTAACAGTTCCTCTAAAAATAGGGTAATGGTTATTATAAATCATTTCTTGTTTGTAACTAATCTCTAATCCTAAAATGATGAGAAGTCTGAACGTTTTGTATTCCACGAAGAAACCTTTTCTATATATATCTTACCTAGGGGATATAGAAGGCATGGAAAAAGGAGGAACCTGCCCTCTGTGCAGGAAGACCTTTGTAAATTTTGGAGCCAAAATGAATATATAAATGAAAAGGTGGATTTTGGACTATTTATGAAAATATTGTAACTGGTGGTGTTATGAGTCTTGTTTCCCTTCATAGTATGTGATTCTTTTTATCCTATATTTTATTTTCCATTTTTGTCTGTTTAGATTGGAGAACTAGAGGCCCATAATTCATCATTTGATGCTCTCAACTTAGCAATTTAGACTATGTTTATCTCTTCTTAATTGATTTAGAATTCATAACAATAATTCTCTGATATAGTTATATGTTTCTTTTTCTTCTGATGCTATTCTAATTTTCAAATATAAACTCAGACTCACTACCTCATTTAACCTGTTCCTCTGAATAGTTGTCATGTTCCAACAATGCATCATTCATTCCGAACTCCATGGCCCAAGCATCATTTTCATTTCTCCAGTTATTTTATTCAAAACACCCAAAAAACAAACCAAATCTAGCTACAAATTCCCATAGATATACCCAGTGACACGAGAGATCCCTCTCTGAGTTGAGCAGATTAGTGCCTCAGCTCTAAAGTTGGTTGAAACAGTTACCCCTATCATTTGTCTATTCAGCCGGACAAAATTTACGGGGTGCTAACACACCCAAACAAATATCGTATGCCAAATTTACGCCCCCGGGAAGTTGATACACCAAACTACCTAGAATGGGGTCCAAAAAACTGTTGGCTTTTTATCTTCCAGTGTTAGGGTTTTTTATTTTTTTTTATATTAAGAAGAACTTTGGAGCCTCATTGTAATAATCATGTTCTTTCCAATGCGATTAGTCATCACATATCTTCTCATTGATAAGTTTCCACAATTATAGTGAGTCTTACACTCTGTATTTCTTTTGTTTTGTACATTTCACTCATTAATAAAAAAAATTGTATTACTGTATATTTGTGTTTATGGTTATATCTATGATATATCTCTTATATATTATTTGATATATGAAATATCTATGTACATTTATTTATTATATCTCTTCTCTCATTTCGTGCCAAAAATAATCTGGATCAGTGGTATCAGAGCAGGATACTCTTGATCGTTTTTCCCACAGCAGGATACAGGGGGACAAAATGATGGATCAGTGGTATCAGAGCAGGATACAGAGGGATGAAATAATGGAGAATTTTTCCCTCATCCTTCAATGCTTGTCGATAACAATAGGCACATCTTCATTAATAATCCACTTTGGAGGCAACTTTCCTTTTAAGGTACAAGTTAATTTTGATATTCCCATTTCTGAAATATAGATAGATGCGGATTCCTTAGAAAAATGGTTAAATCTACTAGAAGGTTATTTCACAGTTTATAATTTCTCCGTTAGGGAAAATATCACCTTCTCACTCCTTAACACTCACCCCCATGTCAAACATTGGTGGGAAAGTTTCTGGGAGAAAAGTTCCACAGAGGAGTCTAGAATATATGGGGTCAAGCCCACATGGATTTTTTTGTGGATGCGGTCAAGGAAAAATATTACTTTGTTGGAAACTATGACGACCAATACATGATATGGACCACACTATAGAAAGAGAGGGGCCAAGAAATGTAGGAGTTCACCAATACCTTTCATACCTTTCACACCAAGATGGGTATCAAAGACTCTGAGCGACTTTTGGTTCTGAAATACTGTGGTGATATACAAAGATACATCCAAACTAAAATGGAACTTCTAGAAATATCATCACTGGGTGTTTCTTATTGATATGCTATTAAAATAAGTACCAGAACAAGTGGGAGTTCAAGTCTGCAAATCCAAAAAAACCAAAGTATGGTAAATACAACCCTAACAACCAACCTTCAGAAAACCAGTCCAAGTCAGAAGAAAAGAAGGGTAATAGAAAGACAAAGAAGGACATTGGAAAGTGGTGTGATTTCCATAAAATCCCCTGGCACAAAACTGATGAATTTTGCTCCAAAAAATCATTGGCGGTCGAGATCAAAGAAAAGGAGTCGAACCCTAATTCAAATTATGATTTAGAAAATAATGGGAGAAGACAGATCATCGACGCAGACCCCACTGCTATTGTCATGACTAAAACAATTCAACCAGAAGAACCAACAAATCATGAAGAGGGCGAGCACCTCTTCAATTCATAGATGTGGGTGAAGGGGAACCCATTGCATTTCATTGTTGATAGAAGAATCCAAAAAAAATTCATCTCATAAGAGGTCGTCAAACATTTGGGATTTTCAACAACACCACACCTGTATCCATACAACATTGGGTGGATTTTCTAGGGACATGATCTCCATGTCATCCAACAGTGTCTATTGTCATACAACATCCAACCCTTCAAGGATGAGGTATTATCCCTGCTGGATGTCTGTAATGTTCTTTTGGGCCACCTATATATGTGGAAGCGCCATGCTATTTATGAGTTTGGACTTGTAGTGTCATTGTTACTCTAGGGGTTCATCTCTACAGGATACTAGAGGTAGTTCCAACTATTTTCCCACCTAAACAGTGCTACAAGGTAGTATCTCACACTAAAAAAATTAGCTTCTTCACAATTTGTTCAAAAGGTGAACAAAAGGACACTGCAACCTCTATAGCCTCAGTCCAAGCACCTTTTATCCAACAAAAGCATGTCAAAAAGATTGAAGAAAAGAACAAGGATTCCTTCTACACACAGTCATCTCATGTAGCCAAACTAGTTAAAATTTCCAACCCTTCCAACCAGAGGTTCGTAATAGCCTTCAACAAGCTATGCAATGCAACTTCTCCAACAAGGCATGGAGCTCATCAAGATGTATATTCAACAAGAACTTTCCCCTCTCCCCCATGAACTCAATGAAATGGAGACCATTGCTTCCTAAGGAGGGAGTATTTATTAAGGTGGATATCAGTGGCCACCCACCTATTCCATCTAGATCAAAACAATTTGTTGGCAACTTACTATTTTTAGCAGTGTTTCGGTTCCTAAACTTCCTGGGCCATTTTGAGGGCCTAAATGAAATTTTTGGGGATAGAGCACCTCAATGATGGACGAAGGGTTTTATTGATCATGCAAAATGAATCTCCTCAACCATACCTTTCCAATGAGATATTGTAATGTCCCCACTTTGGGACATCATCACAGGGTAGAGATTTATGATGACCAGAATAGCCAGATGGGTGCTAGAGCGAGTACATGGGTATTTGAGAGGCATTGTGGGGTCCATATTGCATTGATGATCATATTCCATCATTATGAGCCATTCCTCACAGGTTGTCTTTGGTTTCGTTGCATTCTGATGATTTCCATGATTTTGGCTATTTTGAGCTATAAGTCAATGGAATTCACTAAAGAGGTCATTTTGGGCACATTACTTGGAGGAACCTCTCAGTGTAATAACTCATTGGAATCAGGAGGAGAAACACTACAGGATGGGATGGCTAGAAGTGACTTTCAGTGGCTAGGGAAGCCACAAGGAGAGATAAGGAGCTTTTCAAAGGTAAAAAGGTTAATTAATTAATTAAAGTGATTTAATTAATTCATTAAATATTAATAAAATGAAAGTCACTTTGGAGGGAAAAGGTGAGCCAAAAATTATAAAGGAAAGGCAAGGGCCTCTTCTCATTCATGCATGTATGATCTTATTTTGATTTCTGGCTTCTAGCTAGTGAGCCCAATATTGGGGGTTTTGAGGGTTTTGACATAACAAACCCGATTCGGTGGTGAAAGATTTCACCTATCTTGTCCCAAGCTTGGTCTCGGAGATGCAATACTCTCCCACACCATTCTATTTCTAGATCTTCTCAGTTCCAGGAGGATTCTACATCAGTTTCATGTGCAGATAGAGAGAGGGCACACCAGTTGAGGGATTCCAGCAAGAGGGGCACACCATCTTTGGAGGGAGATTCGTTGTAGGAGATTGGCAGGGCCGTTGAGGATTCTATCACTTGGGTTTTCATTGCAGGGCCTTGGACATCATATCTAGTGCTTTTTGAGACACTTTTATGGCTTAGACTATTTCTTGAGTAGTGGGGCGAATTGAAGAGAAGGAGGGTGTTTTTGAGAGCCAGATCTAGTCCATTTGGAAGGGTTACACTTCAGATCTGACCCTGAGACTTTACCTAGTGACTTGCAGTGTCCCGATCTATATTTCTGGAGAGTTTCAGAGCATTTGGAGGCCTCCTTTAGTAGGGCCAAATTATCTAGGGTTTCAGTCATCTAGTGGGGCACACCATTCAGTGGGGGATTTCAGATCTATAGAGATTGAGAGGGATCTTGGAGAATCGGTTACCTGGGTTGTTCTTACCATCACCCGATCTATTAGTTGGAATATTTATTAGGGTTATTGGACACTTTTGGTAATAGCGCTGAATTATCTAGGGTTTCAATCATCCAGTGGGGTGCACCATTCAGTGGGGGATTTCAGATCTACAGAGATTGAGAGGGATCTTGGAGATTCGGTCACCTGGGTTGTTCTTACCATCACCCGATCTATTAGTTGGCATATTTATTAGGGTGATTGGGCACTTTTGGTAGTAGGGCCAAGTTATTGAGGGTTCTAGCCTTCTATTGGAGCATGGCATTCTTCAGCTGGAGAGTTTGGCATTCATATCTGCTTGTATTGTTCTTCCTTTCTCATTCAGCCTTTGGAGGCATCTTTTGTATTAGCAGGAGCATTTTGTAGCAGCTCTTATCTATTGTCTATCTTCTTGGCCATCTGTTGAGCATTCCAGATCGACATCTTCATTGTAGCAGGTTTCTCTATTTTATGAATAAAGAAGAATTGAGATGTTTTGGCTTGTCTATCTTATTTCATATGGTTGAGGTATGTTCCATGGTTATCTCTTTCTGTTATTTGTTGCATACACACATATAAACACATCTAAAAGGTAGATCAGAAAAGTGTTTGACGAAATACGTCACTCAGAAAATGTTTTAAAAAGACACCAAAACAGTGATGATCCTTGCATAATGGCTTGGGATCATTACAGTGGTATCAAAGCTTAGACTCCTGCCAGCCTGAGGGATATTCCATAAGGGGAGATGGGGTCTATAGATTTTTGTGGAATAGCTGTGAGTTGTGAAATAGAATATCATGCACTTTGTGAGAGACTTGGGCCTCTAATAATGCTCCAAAAGTTTATATCCATGAAAAACCCCAGTTGGAGCGAAGATGAGGTGACATATTGGACCAGCATAGCAGAGGGAGGCAGAGCCAGAGCAACTAGATGGAAGGAAGCATAGTGAAACCCCACACCCATTAGGAGCACGCAACTTTGCTACAGTTGTAAGGTGCCTTGGGAATCAGATCATAGGTGTAGGGGTAAGGGTAAGAAGCATATCATTGAGGTACACTATGATAGTGATGATGAGGATTTAGAGAAGTCTGATGATGATAGTGACTCTTGCACAGAGGCTAGTGATAGTGACTCTACCGTAGAGGATAGTGATGATGACTCTTGCACAGAGGCTATGGATGCTTGCACGCTTGAGGAGGATGATGACCCTTGTGTAGTGGATAGGCAGCTGGATGGACATGACGATAACATCACTGTCTCAGCAGACATGTCACATACCCTTGATGACCTTACACCTCAACAGAGTAGTGACACTAGTGAGGAGTCACACGTGTTAGCACCTAGAGATGAATAGCTTCCTATGGGGGCCGTGACACATCTGTCACCTGTTCAGACACCCATGATAGCCATGTCGCATGAGGGGATCAGTGGCATGACAAGTATGATGGATGAGCTTAGTGTGAGGGATGCACACCATGGACAAGTAGACCCACAGGTCCAGGAGGAGGTACGGGACGTACAGGGAGTTGACCTCACACATACAGGTCAACCAAAGGGGATGGAGTCACAACTATTGGAGACTCCATTGGTTGAGAAGGTTGTAGAGGCTGATAGATTGATGGAGCACTTACTTCCAGGATCAACCTGCATTGATGAGGATGCACTCTTTAGTATTAAGGATGACCATAGCATGTGTTTGGACATAGCTATATGTGATCCAGGCATAGATGATAGTATCAGGTTGAGTGCACAGGAGGATACAGTTGCTCATACAGGATACAGTGTGATTCAGGGGGAGATAGCACCTAGTGATGGGGTGCAGTGGCATACAGGAGTACCTAGCAGCACAGTAGATAGTGGACAATTCAGCACATCATCGTATGCAGAGAGTGTTTTTGGGGATTCTATAGTTGTCACTAGCAGGACTGACACTAGTAGTGAGGGGTCTGAGATGGAACCTCAGCATGACCATGATCAGGGGTCACACCACTTAGTAGCACAGTTGAGAGTTAGTGAGACTATGATCAAGGAAGCCACTAGACGTATTCATGACATGCATGCAGTGATGGCAGATTACTATTGGAGAGCATCAGTGGCACAAGGTAGATCAGATGGAGGATTTTCCATGGATGATTTTCACACTCTCCGGGAGAGAGTGTCTATGATGAGGACTGACTACCAGTAGTTGTTGACAGATAGGGATTATCTGTTGAGGGTTGGTGAGATGTATCATGAGGCTCTGAGGGAGCAGGAGTTGGAGATGGACCGACTCACTCAGGAGTTGGAGAGCACTCGAGGATTCTTGAGAGTCACACAGGCCGCTCCTCAAGAATCAGAGTCTAGATCAGATGAGTCTCTTGAGGAGATCCATCAGAGATCCACTTCATTTGTCTCAGTGGACACTCAGATGTATCAGTCAGTCATGTTGATAGAGGATGTTGATGATCTAGCAGAGGAGCACCAATTGATGGGGGACACTTCCATTTCTGTCTTGGGAGTGGTTGACCTCCATGTAGAGGTTGATCTAGAAGCACACCCCAGATCTATGATGTAGCATGAGTCTACGGGAGACGACATGAGTATGTCGGAGCATATAGTGATGAGTGATAGTTCACAGAGACATGTCGAGATGTATGATGAGATTCAGAGGGGTATAGTGCCTTGCATGGAGGAGACACACCTAGGGGAGTATGCAGATGTCACTCATTTGCAACAACACATAGTCATGGGGGATCACCTTCACCATTTCAGTAGCTGCATGAGAGATGAGAGAGGGAGTTTGGTTGACCAACAGTCAGATGGGTTACTTCCAGTTGTATTGGATGGTTGGGACTCGGTGATGACCACAGTAGAGCATCGATCATGGATACTGATGGATGAGCTTCTGGTCAAATCCTTGGGATTGACCAAAGCCTGTGATGCTCTCCAGTCCTACAGTCAGCTACAGATATGTATGTTACCCTTTTCCAACATGTTTATCATTGACAACAGCATGAGGAGGATAGAAGATGAGCACATAGGTCTTTTGACAGTGATTAGTCTCACACATGAGAAGTTAGAGGAGATTGGAAGTGACAAACTTCCAAGTTTGCCATGGAACCCCAGAGTCCATTTTGTTAGCACGATGTTCATGTTGACCCAGGTTGCACCAGAGAGCCACACACTCCACCTTGGTTTG